>JBAMYA010048116.1:0-10011 GCA_037176975.1 Arrhamphus sclerolepis
AACCAAGGAGGCTTCCTAAGAAGCATTTCAAGGTCCTGGAGGGGCCTAGCCAGTCTCCAGATCTCAACCCCATAGAAGATCTTTGGAGGGAGTTGAAAGTCCTCAAAACATCACTGCTCTGGAGGAGATCTGCATGGAGGAATGGGCCAAGATATCAGCAACAGTGGTGAAAAGCTTGTGAAGACTTCCAGGAAATCTTTGACCTCTGTCATTGCCAACAAAGGATATAGAACAAAGTACTGAGATGAACTTTTGTTAGTGACCAAATACTTATTTTAGACCATGATTAGCAAATAAATTCTTTAAAAATGAGACAATTTGATTGGCTAAATACATTTTTGCCGAACTGTACATCTCCTTAACATAAAGGTCCTGGCCCACCATGAACCAAAGCTGAAATGCCTTTGACCTGCTTGAGATTTTATTTTTTTTATTTTTTTAGTTCTCATGTGGGTTTTGATGATGTGGTCATCCATCTCCTGCAGTGTGCTCGCTCTCACGTGCATGTTACTGATGGCGCGTTTAAGATAATGTTTTTTCCATTGTCTCAGACTGCTCAGGATGGGTATCAGTACATCTACTGTCTCCCCAGCTGCTGACTATCTACCAAACAGGTCTCAGTATGTGCAGCTGGGCAGCTCCCTGTCTGATGTGGTGGTTAGGAACACGAGGAGCACCACAGGAGACTGTAAAATCTCCATCCCTGTTCACTCTCTGCACCTCCAATTTTCAATACCACCTCCAGGAGCTGGAATACAGGGAACTGGTGGGCGACTCTGCAGAGTGTATGATTGGAAAAAATACTATTTATGATCTTATGTACTTGTGATTTTATTATGTACTCATAGTTCTGGTCTACAGATGGTATATTATGGCTGAAGCCTCAAGTTCCCTTTTGTCCTACACAGCTGCAAGGCTGTGTGTTCTAATCCTCTATGTATGACCCCTTTTCATGCAATGGATATGGAAAGTCACTAAAATCTAGTCATAGCCAAGTCTTTGTTTTTACTCTGTCTTACTTAGACATAATAGTCAACAAGTGGCTAAAAGTAAATCTAGACATGTATGTGTGTGTGTGTATATACATATATATAATATAGTTTTTCACAATGGGGTGGTCCTTCAGGAATCATCAGCTCCTAAATGTCACCACGACCAACCAGATGGTGACCAACTTTAGAAGGTTAAGATATCTGAACGAGGGACTTGGAGTTGTTGAGCAGTACAAGTATTTAGATGTATATCTGGAGGTTTTAGGCGTGTCTACTGAATTTCCCTTTGAGGATGAATAAATGTCTTTTGAATTGACTTTGAATATCAGACTTGACTAGAAGAGCAAAGCCACATGCAACAAAATGAGCAGACTCGGCTTTTCTTATTCACACTCATGCACCAACACCGTGTAAGAAAACCATGAGTATGTTTAGTCATAAGCGTCCTTGTACATCTCTTCCCTTTAGATTTGAATGAATTTAAATGTTATTGCAAGTTTTATCTCTGAAGGCCACGTTTCTCTGCTCCAGCACACCTGATTTAAATGAATAAGTTATTAAAAGAGGGGAAGAACTTGAAATCAAGCTAATGACAAACCATTCATTTGAATCAGGTGTGTTTGAACATGAAAACTTCTAACACATGCAGGGTAGTTTCCCTTGAGGATGCAGGTTAAAGTCTAGAATGCCCAGATGACTTGGCATTTATAAACTCTGCATTTATTTTATTTTTTTGCCATCTTCTCCCTCTAGCACCATCTCATCAGCTTTCAATTCCTTAGCAACAGTAACTATGGAGGACCTGATTAAACCTCATTTTCCAAATATGACCGAGGAAAAGGCCACGCTGTTGTCCAAAGGACTCGGTAATAATCTTAACTGATTGATTTGACAGATGTATTTTTTGTATCGTGTGTGGTTGTACGAGTGACCTCTCTCCCTTTTTATCATCTTGCTCCACAGCTTTAGCTTATGGTCTGGTGTGTCTGGCGATGGCCTACATTGCCTCCTTAATGGGATCTGTTCTGCAGGTAACTAAGCTGACTGAAGAACTGATGGTCAACGTTAACATGGAGACCAGTTTTACTGGTGGTTTTCTGCTGTGAAACATTTTGAGCTATTTCAGAGCAGATTGAAGATGGAAATTCACATTAGGTATGAATTTGTGCATCTCAGGATTATTAAGAACGTTTCCCTGGTTCGTGTCCTCAGGCAGCATTCAGTATCTTTGGGATGGTGGGTGGTCCCCTGCTTGGAGTCTTCTGCCTGGGAATGTTCTTCCCCTGGGCTAACTCCACCGTGAGTGCTGCTTTAAAACACCTTTTTTTGTTAATATTTTTTCCAAAGACGTTTCCATTGGGTGTCATTAGTTTTATTTATCTGTCCATTTTGATCTTCCTGTTCTCCTCTCAGGGTGCGGTAGTCGGGCTAGCAGCAGGCCTTGCCATGGCCTTCTGGATCGGCATTGGTAGCTTTGTGATGCGATTGCCCGGTGGTCCCACAGCAGTGCCCCCCCTCAACACCACTGCTCTGCCACCGTTTGACATGACTACCACCATAGCGACCTCACTAGTCAGCAGCACCACAGCAAGGCCGAGGTAATCCTGACGTCTGAAGAATTAACTTTCATGTTGCTTTGTGAGTCATGTGAGTCACAGGTTGTGGAATTAACCTGCCGCTGCCATGCTGCAGATGTTTCCCTGCTCCAACGCCCCCGATTCAATATTCTTTGTACAGAGTCCTCAATCTGAGTGACAGAAATTCCATTAATTATCTTGATCCAGTCCTTTTGTGTTGGAGAGACAGGTTTCATCCACTTATTGGTGACTGCCTTTTTACAGGCTGCCAGCATCATTTTAAAAATATATTCATCTTTAGTGCAGGAAGAGTCGCCCAGTTCATTAACGGCCTGGATCATTAACAGACTTATACAGACCGTGATGATGAGCTGATGGTCATCCATTCCTTTGAAGCACAAACATCTAGAACATGAAATGTAATGAAAGTGAAATACATCACAGGATGTTTTCCTCATTTCTGCTTCACTAAGCTATGATCATCCAGCAGGTGTGGGTGGTAATTGACCCTTTATCAAGTCCCGCCCCTCTGTCTCTGTAGTTATGTCGAACCAAATCATCATCTCTCCTGTCCACCACCATTGGTGAAACAGGTTTTTACATTGCTTTATTGCTAATTAATGTACCAAAGGTAACCAAGAGCAACTGGATATTAATAAGAAGGAACACTTCTGGTACCGTGTAGTGATTTTGAAAAACGGGGGTTTTCCGTGAAAACGGGATGTTTTGATTAGTTTAGCTAACAGCATGGCAGAGTCAGCAGCTGATGCTAGCAGCCTCCCACCAACAGACTCTCCTTTAAAGACTGTGTGACCATTTTTCCAGCCAGGACTCTCAAATATCTATCACGCTGCACCTTCACTACGCTGCATGCAGTGTGTTCAGAAGTGTTCTTTTTTACTGAGACAAAGTTCAACAAAAAATAATCCAATGATTTAAATGGTGATACAAGAAAATAAAAACTATGCTCTTTCCATTGTTGTGAATGAGAGAGATGGATATTTTGGACAACCTGATATTCCACCCCGGATGTAGCAACAAGAATGATTTTTCTGGTTGGTCTGTCAGGGACCAATCAGAAGGCTGATAAAGGGTCATTTCAACCAGGGGGAATTCTTATCTTCTAATCTTCCAATTCTTATCAGTGTGTTGTTGTTTTTAATCTGATATCCTTCCCATAGGCCGACAGGTGTGGAGGCGCTCTACTCGTTGTCATACATGTGGTACAGTGCTCATAACTCGGCCACTGTGGTGGTGGTGGGGCTGCTGGTCAGTCTGCTCACAGGTAATGATGTGAAGTAGATTTGTTTTGGACGTCCGTTAGTCTGTCTTTGATGAAGTTTTCTGCTGTTATTTCTGAGCTGAAGTGGCTCCTCTTCACTTGTCTTGTGTGCGTCAGGACCTATGAAGGAGAAGGAGCTGACCCCCGGCACGGTTTTCCCAGTCCTGGGCACATTGCTCTTCTTTCTGCCGGAGCGCTACAGAGAGAAGCTGTGCTGTGTCACCCCTCTGGCCCAGAAGGTAACGTCAAGTCTTCCTTTGGTGCAGCAGCCCTCCATAACGCATGCTTTCAACACATGCTTCGCTCTTCCTTTCCAGCCCAAAGAAATCAACATGCGGTCTTATCAAATGGCCAAGAAAGACGGCAACGGAGCAGCTTACTGCAAAGAGGACAAGGTCACAGAGGACAAAGAGACGGAGAGCAACAAGGCACCGACAGAGGACGAGGACTTGGATGCAAGGATTACGCTTCCCTCCTGCCAGCTGACTGCTCACACAGTTCAGGAGACAGCCTTGTGATACTTTTTTGCTCCTGCTTTTCTTTCTTTTTTTTTTTTGTGTGTGTGTGTGTGTGTGTGTTCTGTTGCACCGTCTGGTTCACAGATCTTACTCATTTAGCAGAGACTACGGACGGTGTGCTGCATCAAATTAAGGAGCAAACTCGTGGAGTTTGTGGTTGGTACCTGCTCAGATCCCACAGTTAGCTACTACCAGGATGAAGCTCTTCAGGGGCGTCTGGATGGCGTCAGTCGTTAGTAGCGCTGACCTCTGCAGCGTTTGTGTTCAACTGTGTGCAGTTGAAACAGACATGCGCAGTTCTCAGGCACTATGGCCAGTTTCACTACGACTGCAGCTGCTAATTCAGCAGAAATAAAAGAATCAGATGGTTGCAGATGGATGCAAAATGTAAAACATTTTATTTTTGTAGAGAAGATTGAACAAGCGCATCCCAGAGTACATGAGGATACAGATTTAAAAAAGCAGTCTAATCGTATTTCTTGTAGTGTCTCACGTTAGTTTGGAGTAATACTGATAGTTGCCTTGTGGCTGTTTGAATTAATACATCAAAGTAGGGATGGACAATATGGCTAAAATCTATATCACAATATATTTCTTAAATCCAGTCGATGTATAATTCCAACAAATATACCTACAGAACTCTGAAAAATGAAATAGCCAAATCTATAAAGCCTCGTCCTATAAAACTATATATTTTTGTTTTAAATATAAAAATTTTAATTAAAAAAATAAAATTTCAACCTTTATTTAAAGTCATAACCAAGAAACATGTTACCATAAAAAAGAGCAAACTTTATCAAGCATTATTATATTAATGTATATCAGAATATTGAAAATAAGTTTTAAACGCCATATCATTATTGAAAAATGTTATATTGTTATTGAATTATTGAATAATGTCCAGCCCTACATCTAAGTTCATAAAATAAGTTTTCATAATGAGGGTAAAAGGGGATCTTCTAGATGAGCACAGAGTAAATAATCTGCCATCTCCATGACCCTGTAGAAGGTGAACTGGTGCCAGCTGGAGGTCTGAGGTTCATACGTGGACTTGTCTTTCCTGGCGTTGGAGTATCTGAAGACAAATCAGTGTCCAAACTTCCTGCGCCCTGTTGTAAATGAACCATTTTGATTACAGCCTGGCTGTCATCAGCTGAAAGTGCACACTGGCACCATGAGACAAAAGTCAAAAACAATAGCCATAATGTTTTATTTTTATATGT
The DNA here is from genome assembly GCA_037176975.1 of Arrhamphus sclerolepis. Taxonomy (NCBI): domain Eukaryota; kingdom Metazoa; phylum Chordata; class Actinopteri; order Beloniformes; family Hemiramphidae; genus Arrhamphus; species Arrhamphus sclerolepis. The sequence goes on from JBAMYA010048116.1 coordinate 5,593, forward strand.
CGTTGCTTGTATGTTTGCGTTTCTGTGGACTTTGTGATTTCTGTGATTCCGATATAAAAGAAACAGAAGTGGTTCGTTAGTGACGGACAGAATCCTGTCCATGTGGTTATGGTTGACACTGGTGATGGTTTAGTGCTGACTGACTGGTGGCCAGAATGGGGTTCAGGGTGAGGTGACGTCTGAGGGTCGCCTCCTCGTCGCCACCCCCTCTCAACGCGTAGGAGAAACCGCTAAGAACAAAACACATGAAAAAAAACTGCTTTGAATGTTTAGCACCCAGCAGAAACGGGAATTGCTAAGAGGAGGTGATATATATTTTTATAGTAGATGTATAAGTTCTGTTTGGAGATTGAACATGTAATTGAATAAGAAAGTTTTTATTTTATTCCTCACTATGAAGGTGTATGGACATCATATCATTTTTCATGATGTTCAAAGACAGAATTAACAAAAAAAAATGTCTACAACTCCTGTCAGACATCATGGAAGGACTGAAATATGTGTTTAGTCAGGAACTGATGTGTAACTGGTGAGTCGAGACCAACGTGCTGCGCGCTTTGTGAACCAGTTGAGCTGATTATTTTCATTCTGAATGTGCACGTTTTGTCTTCGTTGTGCTGACCGTTTCAGTGAACGTACCCATAATTCAGCTGCATCTCTGAGGACATCGCAGTCGCACGTGCTCCGTAAAAGTTCAAGTGCCTCGTTGACAGAATGCTGATGTTGGGAAGAAGGTGGTGGCAGCACTGCACAATTCTGACAGTTTTACGCGTTTTAAGCACAATCTTTTAAATCGATATCCCACCTGCCCGCTTTTATTTCTTAAATGTGTTTATCTGCTCCAGTCTGGTGCCACTGCTGCTTTGAACCACAGAAGGACCAAGTTTAGCTCATCATCTCAGTGAGACGTCTCAGCTTTGTCTTACGCCCTTCTTTATTTTATAATGTTTAGAATGAACATGAGTAATATGATGTGGTTTGAAGAATTTTGAAGAATCAAATTGAACGTTTAATGAACAGTGTTGTGCCGTTGTGTGTGCAGCTTTGCCTTTTCTAACGAGCTTTATGCCTTGTTGTGTGACTTCATTTGTTTGCACAGTCTGTTGGTTTTCCAAAGAGTCTAAAGCACATCTGTACAGGTGTTTACCTGCATCTTCTCAGTCGTCTGTAACCTGGTTTCTTGCCACATGCTAATCGGTTGTTGCAGAAAGTAGCTTCTCTCCTGTTGCAGTGATGGTTGATGAAACCTGCAGCCTGATGTAAAGATGGAGATCACTAACTTCTCTGTTCAGTGGAACCACCAGGATTTGGAAATCACAAAAGTAGCAGTCCATTACAGAAGCAGCATGGTAGCACCATTTACTCCACTCCCAAACACCTCAGACTGTCCCCAGCATATAGAACTTTTTTTTTTTCACCAATACAATGTCTCTGATGTCATTTTTATATTTTTGTAATTTCTTGTAAAACTCGTGCACATTTCATGAAGTGAAATGTGGAATTCTATATGCAAGAACCGTCAAGGTTTGTGTTTTTATTACATTTGCTGTGTGCGTGTGTTGAGTAGAATTGAGAACGTAGCAGTCCTTTAACACGTGGAAACAACTACAACATAAACATATGTTGCTTTAGATTGTTTTCCTCTCATGTGAAATGCTGTGATTGTCATTTACATGAGAAATGCTGGTCAGTCTCCACTAATTATGTCAAATTACAACTTTTCATTTGGGTTTTGTGAACTGTTTTAATGAGACGTGCACTGATGATTGCAGATAATTGCATTGCCTTGAATCCTTCATACCTGAAATTACTTGAAGTGTGTGCCTGTTAATAATCCAGATGTTTCCCTTTACAGTGTAAGGGGACGTACTTGTAGAGTTTATATATTAGTATTAATGCTATTAAATATGTCGCCCAAGAGCCTGAGGTGGGTGGAGCACTGTGATCCTGATGAACACTAACATTCTTAATGACCCAACGCTGACAAAAGCATTTTTTTTTTTCTTTTCTTTTCATTTCTTTTTTTTTTTAAAGAATCTAACTGAAGCCATCAGGTTTCAGCAGCTTAGCATGTTTGTAATTAGCAGTTAATTGAAATGAGAATAAAGTAGCCATTAAGGTCTACTGACTGTAGTTACAGTGAAACAGTGTGGCACTTAGTAATTTCTGCAAACGATAAATATTGTTTTCAACAATATTTATTAGTTGTCATCCCATCCACAAGAAAGAAAAGCATCAAAGTCGAGGTGACTACTTTGGCTGTGCCTTCAGTTGGTGGAGATGCTTTTTCTTCAAAGTCCTCTCCATCCTCATGTGGTGTTCAGAAAAACAGCAGTGTGGACCCAAACGTTTGTCCAAATAAATGTTTATGAACAGGAAAAGATTTAGTTTGATCCAGCTACATGCTGCTCTGTCTTTGGATGGATGGACGAGTGTTGATGGAGGGAACGTGATGCAGGAAACTGGTGCTTCTTTCAGCGGCTTAAAAAGAAAAAAGTGATTATTTAAATTCCATTGTGTCTTTGGGTGTAAAATTTCTGTTGTTAAATTTCTAATTGACCTGAGATGGCAATAAAATAATGACTAATAACATGTCTGCTGTTTTATGTAATGGATTATTTATTGTTGGGGGTTTTGCCACATTGTTGGAAATCCACTCCTATTCAATTCTGTTTCATCCTGGGTCACATCATCACCATGGTTACCATAAAAGGGCTGGTTGTTATTTACTTTCTCAACCAGCTGTGTTTCCAGATTTTATCCTCGTTCCTGGACTTGTTTGTGAAATTTAAAATAGAAGTGAATTTGTTTTTGTACTAAAATCAAAACTTTTTCTTGTATAATCATTATTAAAAAAATGTTTAAAAAATCTAATTTCTATTCACAATAATCTAATTGTGCCGTAAAATAGCAAATTTTGCAATATTGCAACTTTTTTTGTGGTAAAATTGCAAACATTGAAAGATCAATCACAAATGCCAGAAAAATGTGACTTTTAAGTTATAATTTTTTTGTTGTTGGAAAATAACTGCAGCCTTGAAATAGAATCACAGCAGTTGTGAAACTGCAAATTTTGCATCTTTTTTTTGTATAAAAGAAGTAATACATTTGTGGAGCAGAAGTTTGTTTTAATCTCTCCAGTTCTTCATATCAGCAACCTTCAGGTTGACCTGATTCTGCTGCATAAACCACAGAAAACATTATACAACCTTGTTGCAGCTGTTGCTTTGCAGTTATTTCATAGTGACCTGGTGTTTGCAGGGTAACAACATGGTAATATAAAAAAAAAAGAAAAAAACTTCCTCAAATTATAATCCATGAGCTGTTGAGAGCATGATGCACTAAACATGTAACCTGAGACCTGAAGAAATTAGCTGAAACGATAATAAACCAGTTTAATGACGGAGATAATTCTTTAGAGAATTTTTTTATTTTATTTTTTTTTTCCAAAGTGAGTTTACTTCCTTTGTATTTGGTGCTTTTGTTGGTCAACATTTCTGCTTTATATCTGACTGCTGGCCTGCTTCGGCTCTGGTGAGGCTACTGCAGGTGGGAGGGGTTGCATCAGACATCTACACACTAACCACCACACATTCAGTTGCACACACCCCCAAACAGCACGTGCATCACTGTCTTGTGTCTTTGTCCTATCCTACCTCACTGCTGATTTTAGTTTTTGAAATAATCAAGGTGTCAGGAGTTATTAAAACATGTTAGATCAGACCAGGGGTGAAGGCAATCTGGTACGATCTGGATTCAGTTGTGGTACGCAGTACCAGTAAGATGGGAGAGCAGCCGCCTTCTATAAAGCTGTCATTCAGAACCAGTCAGGGCCACACTGGATCAGAAAATAGATCTGCTAGTAATATGCAGTCTTGAAAACTACTTTGTCCATTTAAAAAAAAATTCCTTTTAGCTCATCCAGAATTGTTTCTGAACTGTCTGTGCTGTGTTTGAGTTCATGCTGGATGGAGCCTTGGCCGGGCATCTCCCTCTCTTCTGCCTGTCTGACCCTCCCCTCAGAGACAGCCAGGTGGTTTTCTCTGCGCCCAGACTTCGAAATGTGCACGCATTTAATGTCTTTATGTTCGTTGCAAAATATCCCAATTAAAATCAGTCGTAGAGTAAGCGGTAGTGTTTCATCTTATGATACAGAACAGCTCAGAAAAGAAACGGCTTATGAGCTAACGAACAGATTTCACTCAGCAGTGCGCGAGTGCGCGTCTGCTTCTGGGGATTGGTGCGTTTGATTTATTGCACTGGGACGTTTTCCACACTTTTAAGTTTTTGCTCGTGACTTCATGATCTGTTCTGACAGACTTATATTCTGGATGTTTATCAATGTTTCAATTAAAAGAAATAGTTTACCATATTGTAAAGTGTTTTTAATTCCTGCCTACTCCACAGGCCTGCAGGTAA
>JBAMYA010048117.1:0-10011 GCA_037176975.1 Arrhamphus sclerolepis
TATCACTGAACTTTGACTGGTTCATAAATCTGAAGTAATAAGAAGCAAGTTTCTCTTTTCTCTCTCTCTCTGAATAACGTTAGCTGTTTGTTGTTATTGTTTTTTTTTTTTAATATAAGAGCTTTGTTAGTATATATAATGGTTCACAAAACAGCAAATGTACTTTATCTCCATACATATTCATTTCTCTCAATGATTCTCTTGGCAGTATCTGTTGCTCTCTTCTGTTTTTGTGAGCAATAATGTTCTGCTAAAAGCTCAAAATAAATAAGCATTGACCCAGAATGGGTGGAGCAACAGACTTGGCCACGTAAAATCTATTTCCAGAGCTAAAAGCAGTAATGTTGTGGAGTCTGGAGCCCTTTAGAATCATTTTTCTGCAAAAGTATGACTCAACTCTTCATGCAAATTCTTAAAGTACATGAAAGAAACCCAATTAAAAAGGAGTTAACTGAGTTACGTTACTGCTGGGTGCAACAATCCAATAACATAAACCTGGATGTGGTAGATATGAAGTTCAGCTTTCAGCACGTTTTAATTGATTTGTGCAGCAATAACTGCGACTAAACGTTTCTGGTAACTGTTGATCAGCTGTTTCGCATCAGATGAATGATCTGATTAGATGGTCTGAGATGGCAGGAAAGAAACGGCAACAAATATGAGGATTAGTTCAGGGATGGCTGCCCCTCCAGCCACCTTTCCCCGGATCCACCAATGTCCAGACTCCTCAGGTCACCAGGGACTGGTTTGCTGAGTATTCCCAGAACCAGAACCAAAGTGAAGCAGCCTTCAGCTATTATGCTCCTCACCTGTGGAACACACTTCCTGAAAGTCTGAAGTCTGCTCAAGCTCTCAGCACATTTAAATGAGGTCTGAAAACATTATTGTTCACTGCAGCATAATCATTTTAATCTTTAACCTTTTATTTCTGTCTTTTAAATGTTTTCATTCTTGTCTTTTAAATGTTTTTTTTTCTTGTCTTTTCAAACTCAGCTGCTTTAATTACCTTTTAAATTTACTTTTATGTCTTTTCACCTCTGAAAAGTACATTGAGTTTCCTTGTGTATGAATTGTGCTGTACAGAAAAAAACTTGCCTTGCCTGTGACACACAAAAGAGAGCGATGGCAATAGCCAAAATAATACGCATAGAAAAATGATAAAAAGAGAACCCAGAATATCACAAATAAATAAACTTCAGCTATGGACTCATGTCTTTTCCTTTTGAATTGCCTGATTTAATTCAGATGTTATTGTTCCATTGGTGGTGGGGAAAAAAAGACCCCAACCATGATACCACTTTTTTAGTTCACTACCTTTCCTTCTTATTCCATTTTCTAAGCGTAGTTTTTGGTCTGACCTGTTCACAAATATTTTCCAAACCGCCATCTGATTGTGAGAAAACTCTCTGGGCAGCAGTGGTGTATTTGGAGTCCACTTTATTTCTCAATTATGAAAACTTCAGCATGATCTTGAAGGATAAATCAGCTCAATTAAGGTTCAGTTTATGTGCTTTGTGGAAATTCACCATAAGTCATCTTACAGCAGGAAAAGGCATTTTATACTAAGATCACTGCAGTCCTGTTATAACATAATAATAATAATAATAATAATATTAATAATAATAATAATAATAAGAAGAAGAAGAAGAAGAAGAAAGCAGATTTTTGTTCATTTATAAAAAAATTCAATTCTAATTAAAATCCAAATAATGGCCACTCATGGAGAGAAAAAAAATATGTAAAAACTGCATAACAAACAAAGGATTAACAAAATGGCTACACATTGCACTGAATCTTTTCTTAGTTTTAGTCCTCTGTACTTTCCAAGAAGGAAAAGTCTGGGTTTGTGTACTTTGAAGTTTGTTTTTCTTGAGTCATAGTTGCCAAGTACTGTTTGGACTTTCTATAATTTGTAATAGCAGTGTACTTGATAGTGTAACATTTCCGCTAGTAAGCTAAAACATTTTCATAAACATCTACAGTTCAATTACATTTAAAATAAATACTCAATATTTAATTTGACTCAGACTGGACCTTGGACTTCAGAGCAATATCTTTAAGTACGCTCTTACTTGATCAATAAGTCACAAATTTGAAGTCAGAAGAACTATATTGTTGCATTAAAACACCTTTAAACTACATTCTGTTAAAAAACAAGAATGTTATAATGTTCTCTTTCCCTCATTTCTCCTCTTCCATTGCTTCTGCTTATTCATGTGAAATGCATTCTGGGATACTTTGCCGTCTTAAGTCTACACTAGATGCATCCTTGATAAAAAATGGGGAGCATACGACCCCATCTGGAGATTTTGTCCATATCTGTCCAGACGTTGGAACAGTACTTCAGCTAAAACCGATGATGTTTCACAAGTACACAAGAACGCATATTGATTAACAGCCATTAGTCCACTCGGTAGGTTTGTTCTTTTTTTTTTTTTCCACTGCTACTTCTTCTTCATCGTTTTCAAGTCAGGTAGAACAATAGTTTGGTACAATGCCCTAAAAATGTCAGATGTTCAACATGTATGAACATCGGTTCTTGCAAGATATACTTTATTTGCTTTGCTGCTAAGTCTGAGCTATATAAAAGAATTAAACAAAAGCAAGCTCAGCACTACAGAAAAGAATCCACACTGCCCTCTAGCGGTTGGTGGTGTAATAACAAAGTGATGCAAACAACAACGCACAAGTAGAAATGCAGAATGCACAATGTTGTGCCTGTGGTTGTTTCTGCTTTATCTCTCACAGGGCCTTAAGGGCTTGGTTCAAAAAATAACCTGAGGTTGATGCATAGGCAGGGACATGGGGGGTTAGGGTTTGGGCTTAAGGCGTCTGAGGGTTAAAGAAGCGGAAATCAGGCTTGTCATGAATTTCACCGGAAGCCATTGAAAATAAATGAAAATTGGCGAAAATTGATTTCTAGTGCTGATCCTCATCAGACTCATAACAAACAATAAATAAAACCAGAAAGGACTTTAATTCCATTGCAGTTACTTATTTAGCCTCCTGCAAACTCCTTAGGTTTGACTTTTGCTCCGTGATCCTCAACAGATTTAAACTGATGTCAAAAATATCCTTTGTTTCAACACACATTTCCACAGATTTGAGGCTCAATGATGCATCGATCCCTTATTAATTCAGTGTGCAGACTTGTACTTGACTGTCATCACATAGACTCAAAGCACCTTTCACTTTGAAATGAACTTCTGGACCTCCTTAATACATAATGTCATAATGTTCCGAAGTATGCAGCCTCATTTATGTATCTGTAGTTCAGCTGTAGCTTTTTTGAGCTACCAGTAGGTTAGAAGGAGCATGATTGTTTCTACAATTGCAATGTTTATTCAAGAGGCAGAAGAGGTATCTTTTAAGGAGCATATTACTTTACAACTTTGTTACAGCAGGGAGTCAAAAATGGAAGCTGGCTCACTACTTTTAAAAATTCCCACACTGCATTAATAGATTACAATAAAATTCATATTTGTTAGCTATGCACGGTTCCACAATTGTCAATTACCTCACAAAACAATAAAAAAAAAAACCACAAATCAAAGCTCTACATTTTAACTTGTAAATGCACAGTAAAATGAATTTCTGGCAGTTGCAGGTTAAAAATCATCATGGCTTTGTCTTTCCTTGCACTGACTCCCCGCTGACTCACCTGTCAGTCATGTATGCAGAAAACCCCACACCTGCAGACACTTGGATGCGATGGGGGCATTTTTGTACCTCACAAGCATTTCTTTCTTTGGATTTATATGGAAATCATTAAAAAAGACATGTGAAAATCTCTAAGATGTTATTTTCCAACTGTATGACAATATCCATGGTGATATTTTGACATATCATAGGAAAAGCTCAGCAACAGAAGTAAAAACTTTAAGAACTCTCACAATGAAATGTCCTTGCAAGTTGTTATCCTCACAAAACCATATCCTTTAACTAATGCAACCATCATTAGTACATCCAGTTTGAGTAATTTGTTTTCCATTTAGTTAGTTAGCAGAGTGCATCACACATTTCCGTGTTACATTCCACCCCCAGGAACGTGATTATGGTAAGTCAGGTGCTGAAAGAATCTTCTGAGACAATTACAGGTAGTTTTCATTGTGAATAATCTGAGGTTTTAGTGCTGTCATTATCGTTTGTGCATCCCTATTGTCTGGGAGTTCAGTATCTGTTCGCTTAGTTGGAAAGCAACGGCATGTAGGAGGTAAAAGTAACAAAATATATAGCACACAGACTGTGAACAGATGGTTAAGAGATCAGATCGACATTTCCAGGCATTTTTTTCACTTATCTAGAGTACTTCTACCTTTAGCTTTGCACCTATAGTACCTCCAAACAGTTTGCAATTACACTATAAAGATGAAGAAAAATGATGTACTACAGTTCCTTAAAGAGAGACAATGTTGTCTTGATGTGTTTTCTTATTTGTTGAAGATACCACAAACATTTTCTTTAGTAGTTTTCTCAGATTTATCAGAATAAAAGTAATTAGCATGATAGGTTAGCATAAGCTAAGCGAGCCAAGCTAAAATAGTCAAATGTGTCTGACATAGGGTGTGCTTTTTTTAGGGTGTTTTTTTGTTTTGTTTTGTTTTGTTTTTAGCTCGCCTACTCTTTCTGCCCATTTGAAACATGGCACCATGCAGTATGAAGAAGAAAGAGCCTTCGAAAGCACTCTTCAGAAAGCCCATGGGTGACATCACAGGGGGTTTTATCCAGTTTTTCTTTTGCAGTGTATGGGTTTGACTCGCTACACATCAGCAGAATTTATTCTGTATTTCCTTGGAAAACAGGCAGGAAACCTCTCCCACGAGATCTGCTAATCTTATTTTGCTATGCACCTTTTAAGTGGTGGGCATACACTCAACGAAAATCTGTTTTTCAGTGTCTAATGCAAGTAACAAGTAAAACGGAAAAAAAAGAATCAGTAACTACTTTTCTCAAAGCAGTGTATACCTGCTGTCCTGATATCAACACCGAAAACAGTTATGAAAAACAGGAAATTTCAACCATCACTCTCTATGTGTTGTAAACAAAATATTTCATACTTTTTGCATCATGTCCTGCCTACTGCGTGCTCTACCCAGGCACTACTCTGGAGTATTTCCAATTGTGAAAATGCGTCTATTGCTGAAAACCTCCTGCTGCGTTATGCATGTGTGATCAGGCAAATATGAACACACTTAAATCACAGATAATTTTCTTGACCATTCTCTCGTGTTCATTTGTGGAAACAGCTTTGAGTTTGCATATTCCTGTCCCAAAAAAAAAAAAAAAAAAGATTCTCCCATATTTTAATGTAATCAAAAATGAAGTGACGGTACTTTTTGATGTTGCTGCTTATTGCTATCATGCTTTTGCTTTTTACTTTACTGTCTTCTTTGAATCTGTTACAGTAATTTAGCAATTTTATGGGGTTTTCATTGTCCATGTAGGTTTAAGAAGTATGGATGGTTTGTTAGACGTCACTGTCATGATGATACTGAGTGTTTTTTGAAGAGTTTTTGTTTTTAATCCATCACTGAGTGGTGCAGTGTCAGAATGTCAGATTTGAATTTGACTCCGATGTTCCTCCGAAGTGAAAGTGAGCATCACAAATGGAGATGAGACTTGAAACTGTGAGTTCAGCAGAAACATTAGAACGTTTGCTGTCGATTGGCACCTGAGCTACGGATGAACTAGTGGGCATCTCTTACATTGTGGCACACATTTATATCAACAGCCCATGACCTTTCTAAATGCCAAGACAAAGTGTTCTTGTTCAAATCAGAGCAACAACAGAAGTGGAATTATATGACGGGCAGAAAACCCTCATTTCTCTCAACCAAGCTCTTAAAGCAGGCACAAAGGAAGATATTTGGAGACAGGGTGGATGGGGGGGGGGGGCTTCCATCCGACATAATCTAAGTGATGTCATTAGTCTTCTATTCTACATCCATATACATTAAACATTAAACAAAACTTTCAAAATGTTTTTAAAGAAAAGCACAACATTACTTGAGCAAAATCTCTTGATCCCATTATTGAATTTGTTTCACAAGTCACATAACTGCCTTTTGTTGGTGGAACACAAACCCCTTATGATGTCACCCACAGGTTTTCTGAAAAGTACTCGTACTGCACAGCACCATGTTGCAAACGGGTGGAGCGAGCAGATCAGTCGAGGAACTGCAACTAAACCTACTTTCCACTTGGTATCAAACCAGCAAGGGCAATGTAATCCCATGGGTACCATCACTTTTGTCTTTTTCTGCTGGGTTTGGGAGTTCTGTTTTGTTTATGTGGCAATGGCCTTTTCTCATTTGTTTGGTCTACTGCCTGTTTATTGTTTCATGCTATGTCTAAACTTGAATGATTGCTGTGTTTGTGCCACCAGTCTCAAGGCTATATAAGCACAGATTTAGGGATTAAAAGACTGTAGCCTAAAAGGGGGTGTCTACAGTCCTGGTAACCATCACCAAAGGAGAGCTGCAGTCCCAACAGTTCTCCTCTTCCAACGCTAATGTCTTCAAGCTAACAGTTTAATCTCTGTGTGTCAAACGGGATGTGCATTTGGAGATTTCAATAATTTGTATTCTGTTAACCGACTGCATGTAGCTTATAAAGCTTCATCTGAATGAGCAACACCCCAGTAGTTTCTATGTCTGCACAACTATTTGCTCATCCACGAGTGGAATAAATACCTTTATTGAAATTCATGTGGAGTATTACACAGTTGAATAGCCTGGTTTAATCCTTTGCTGCATTTCTCTCTGTTTTCATCCATTCTCCACTCTGGAACTCGTGCTTTCTCTTGCTCATCGTAACCACGTTCCAGCCATTCTTTGTACTTGCCTATTTTCAACACGTCTTTCTGATAGTCTCAGCTCATTCTATTGTCTTGTTCAACACATCCCATCTTCCCTGGACCCCTGATATCTTTTTTCTCTTTGACCTTCTCTGCATTTCTTCCCTGTTTTTTTTTCCCCAGTTCCATATTCAACCTACATCTTCTTTTCTTTCCATCTTTTCCATGAACTCATCCCTTCCATCCTGTATGTGTGTGTGTAGGTTCATTGCCATGCTGAGGGGCAGGTGTGAAGTCCAAGGAGAAGGCTTTGGATATAGGAAGGCCCCCTGACAGAACAGGAACAGGATTGGTTAAGGAGAATTAACCCAGCAGGCGCCTCTGCATTCCTTCCCTCCTGCTTCTCCTTGTCTCTCTCTCTTTCATTTTCTCCATTCACTTGGATAATGTTTCCAGACTGTGACTCACACACTAAGTAGCAATGAAAAGAGAATAACTTACTGAAGAATCTGTCTTTTTTAGAAAAAAAGTTATTCACGTTGAAAGGAAATATAGGTCATAGTTCTGTCACTCAGAATCAGCGGTGGGAGAAAAAAAAAATCAATTCTTTGATGCATCGCGATTCGGCCTTCGACCATTCTGATCTGATTATTAAATGTTAAAACATCGATAATCTATTCCTGACGAAACATGAAACAGATGGAATTAAAAGGCGAAACTTAAATATGAAGTGCGCCGTCACCCAGAACACAAACATGACAGACCGTGAGATTCGACCAGCTCCGACTGGGTTAAAGGTCAGCGTTTGGAAGCACGGTGCAAGTGATTCGGACAATATCCATGCAATATGTAAGCTGTGTCACACCAAGATAAAAATACACTGGTAACACAAGAAACATGAGGAATCACATTGTACGTTTACATCCAGACGAGGAGGGAAAACAACTGGCCAAAGAACTATTGATCAAGTATTTATGAAACTTCCACCCTCCTTGGAAAGGACTAAATGAATACCAAAGTCTATTGCAAAGGATTTGAGGTCGTATTCAGCGGTGGAGAACGAGGGGTTTCAAGCCCTGCCGCATACGTAAGAACCGAGATATTACATCCCTTCTTGACGACATTTCACTGACATGGCCATCCCAACACTCTACAACCAATCAGAAGTCGTGGCATCAGTTGTGAAAGCAGGTACACGTAAATGGTAGCTGTTACACATGACGCTTGGACATCTATCACCACCGAATCTTACGTCACCATAATTTGTTTCTTGAAGTCTGAAAACACTCTTGTTGAGCTGCCAAGAAAGAATTAGATATAAATATATATTAATCTATACATATATATTCATATTATTACAGGAAAATATTTCTCCCAATAAGCTATTGCTCATATCACATCTTTTTGTTTACTTTGATAAAAGATAATGAAAGTAAATTGTTTCTAGTTACAAATGCACCATTTTTTTTAAACTAAGTAACAGTGGTTCAGGAACCCTCGTGAGTTTAAAAAATGTTCCTAAAAGGTTTGGTAAGATGTATCGATTCTAGGTGCATCAATAATCGATTAATAATTGAATCGTCGCCCCCCTGAATCGTTATCTAATCGAATCATGAGGCGACTAAAGATTTCCACCCCTAATCAGAATCCTGTAAAAATCAAACATTTTAAACAAATTAAAAATGTATTAATATTTCCTATTTCTGAACTCAGCTAATGCAGTGAAATCCTCAGCGAAAGGGTTAACCACAGGTGTCTGTATCATGATATTAATTTGTCAAGCTGTCAGTGGGAACACACATATGTCTGTATTTATTTTGGTGTCCTCTCAGACTCCATTAGAGGGTCAGGTTATTGCTTTTTGACTGTATTATTCCCTTCTGCCTTTCATTTCCTCTATCTTCACAGAGAAATATGACCAGGAAATATACTTCCCCTCTGCTGTTGTCAAAATTTGACTGATTGGTTATAAAATAAATATATAACTGTTAGTTTATTGCTATGATATGATTAAATCCTTCACCTGTACAGTATATGAAAGAAATCATCTGTCTATCTTAATAAAGTACAACTCCAGCTCCAAAAAAGTTTGCATGCTGTGTGAACTATAAAATAAAAGCAGAATACAATGGTCTGGAAAGCTCATAAACCCATAGTTTATAGAGAACATGTCAAAGATGTTGAAACTGAGACATTTAATGACACCATTTAATAAAAAAAACATTAGGTCATATTAAATCTATTGACCACCTACAAGTCTCAGAAAAGTTTAAACGTAAAAGTCTGGGTAACAAAAGGCTGGTAAAGTAAGAAGCACAAAACAGAAACACCTGGAGGAACATTTTGCAACTAATTAGTCTAACTGGCAACATTTCAATGACACTAAATACACTTCAGTAACATTAAATATAAAAAAAGCATCTGAGGTTTACTGTAAATGGTACGATTTCTGCAGTCTTATAAGATTAACAGATCTCTCTTGTAAATGAGACAATGATATTCTTTTATAAATAGAGGATTAAATAAATAATAAAAAAACAAAACAATTATGACATCTCAGTTTATGTTTTGCATTTGCTTAATCTTGGGAATAGTGACAGGACTGGTATGCACAGACAGTTATCTCTTATATCGTAGCTTTGGCTACAACTGATACTACAGATGAAGGTGGATTTAGAATTATAACATCTGTATACACTGACATTAAAATAACCAACATGTGAAAATGAACCACAATATTCTCGTCATGCAACAGCAAAATCCAAAGGGCCATGGCAATGACCAGTATCCAAGCAGATGGTTGCTTCATTTTATGTTTCATCCATCCATCGGCTCCCCAAAACCCTGACTGGGCATTGTGTGTAGTATGCTGGTGCATGTGGTGTACTGTGGTGTATATGGATGAATGTGTGTAGGTTTGTGTTGTGATCTGTTACCCTGGTATCCCCCAGGAATACAGCAGTCCAGCAGTCAGACATAAAGCAGTGATGTTGACCTCCAACACTTACTCAGCATCAACCACAATAAGTGACAGGATCATAGCTGGTGCTGGTGTGTTGGGCCACTCCATGGCCCCCCACCTGCCAGTAACCACACCAACAACCAACCGGGTCAAGGCAAAGACCCCCCTAACATACCAGAGGTAGCATAAAAAGGTAGTACCTTTTTATGGTGCCTCTGGTATGTTAGGGGGGTCTTTGCCATAATCCAGGACA
>JBAMYA010048118.1:0-10008 GCA_037176975.1 Arrhamphus sclerolepis
TCAGTTATTCCACCTTAAAGCAGCTGCTCTCCACCTCAGTTATTCCACTTTCTGATGTCAGAACTGAATCAAACGTTCCCCCAGAAATGTTCTTCTTAGAACTTTAGGATCCTCTTTAAACGCTCTCATGGACCAGATAAGATGAAATGGCAGACCAGATTTGGACCGCGGGCCTTGAGTTTAACACATTTGGTCTGTAGTAATCATCATCAAGAGTCATGTGGTGGAACAAAAGTATGAGGTGTAACAACAACATGTTTTCAAAATGAAAACACAATAAGTAAATATCATCTGATGAATGTTTAAATCAACACGTTTTTATGTTCTTTTCATGCAAAACTCAGCGGGAGAGCGGAGGGAGGGTGGGGGAGGCAGGGAGGTAGTGGTAGTGCTGTATGTGTGTGTGTGGGGGGGTTCACACAAATAGAGAATAAACACTCTGAGACTCATAGCCGACGCGGCAGCTGAGCTCTGCGCTCCAACTATGGACGTTTGAGGAGGACAGGGACAGTACAGCTGAAGACACACCGCCGCCGGCTGTGTGGGAGTCCGTGGCCGGGCTGCGAGGGTCTCGGATGGGATTACAGCGGCTGCTTCGTGTCTGCTGGAGGAAACCATGCGGCTGCAGAGCTCCCCGCGCCCCCAGTTGGTCCCCGCGCCGCTGCTGCCGCTGCTTCTGCTGCTGGTCGCGTTCTGCAGCGGCACAAGTTTCCCGAGCAACATCAACATAGGTGAGTGGGTGCTTGAAAAACTTCAAAAAATGTTCATGTCCAAGACTGGAACACCTGTGTATGACCACACTGCTAATGTAGACATTAGTATGCCCCCCATATGCGCTCTAACATCCAGGAGTTTCTTTTTAGATTTAAGGGCGTTTATGTTAAAAAAACATATAGCATATCTCTACTGTTTCTCATGATTTTGATGCGATAAAGGCGTGTGTCATTTTAGGAACAAATTGAGAAACAAAGCCCGTTGTTGCTTCCTAAAAAATTCCTGCAATCTTACTGAAAAATTCCCGTTTAAATGAATGAATGAATGAATAAATAAACATTAATAGCCAGTACTCCTGGCTGACGTTCCAGTTGTGACTTACAGCATATTATTGTACATACATTCACGTTGCAGTCCAAATTATTGCGCTTTAGTGTTCTTGCAAGTTCTGATTGATATTCACATGATGTTGTCAATAGTTGCAATGTTTCAGCCTGCAGACACCGCTTTTAGTTTGTGACTATTCTCTAAAGCAAGTTATATATAAATCAGGCCCATGGTGTTCAGTGCTTCTTTTCAAGAAGATTGTAATTGTACTTATCATGTCGGAGTCGCAGTGTAGCACCTTGAACTGAATCATAATTATAGGAACCAGTACCTTGGAAAGCGTAAGACAACAAATTTCAGCACTGGGGACAGAATCACATAATTTCTTCTGTAAGTGCCATGGATAGAGACACTTGGAAATATTATAATCAGTGAAGGACAGAGTGACGCAAGAATGATGGTAGTTCAGAACCACGGACAGTTTTCCTTTGGTCAAGTGAATTTCTTTCACAGTTTATTGGGATTCAGCACAATGGACAGAGTCACACTGGTAATATTGTAGGAATCAGATTATCAGATAGACCAATATAGTAATATCAAAAATTCTGATAAGTGACATGATGCAGCACCATGGACAGAGTCAGACATTCATCTGAGTCTTGTATGATCCAGCATCATGTGCAGCTCCAAACAGAAACGTTTTTCATTTTCTTTTTTTTCCTTTTTGTTTTTTTAAATATCGGATATTTATCTAATAATTATTGCTAATTATTATGAATGATTAACTAATAATGATCAAGGTACATTTCGCCCAATGTGAGCTGGGATAGGCTCCAGCAGACCCCCGTGACCCTGAACAGGAAATAGCGGGTTTAGAAAATGGATGGATGGATGGATGGATCAAGGTACATAAGGAGGTGGCCGGAATAAGTGCTGCAAAGTCACAGTTGTTGTTGCTGTCATTAAGTAATTAAATAATCAGATTTGGTTTGTTTTTTCTCTTTTCTTTTTTTGCTTGATTTAAAGAAGTCCCTTATATAATTTAAAAGCTGCTAGACTATATAATGACGTTTAGCACGTTGTATGAAGAGATTTAAAGAAAAACTCTTATGTCTTCAGAGGCAGTAAATGCTCGATCTACACAACATTATTTTACCTGCACACGACCACTAATCTGCTAGTTCGCTTCTTGGTTGAGATATTCAGTCTGTAAAACATTAAAAAACAAACCAAAAAAGGGAGAATATAATATAATAAATAAACTATAACTTAAATATCAATCAATCAATCAAAACTTTATTTATATAGCACTTTTCCTACAAATAAATGCAACACAAGGTGCTTCACAAATTTAAAAGCAATGTCCCACTACCCCCCATACACCCCCCCACACCTTATCACCACACACACACATACACACACAAATGTTCGTATGGCTGAGAACAGAGAAACCACAGTACCATAGTGATAGTAACTATTCACTATCAAAGTTTTTAAGCCTGTGAGCTCCATTTTTATATCTTTCATGTTTTAAATGCAGAATATAAATTTAACAATCCAAGATTTGTTTGTTTTATGGTTTCTATGCTTCTTTGATAGATTTAATGAAAATAGGGGCAGAAAAGGCAATTATCTGTCGTCTTACTTGCTTTGGCATTTTCAAAAGTATTCCAGGGTATTAAAAAAACAAATCCATAAAAAAAGAAAATCCTTGAGAATGATATGTTTGTAACATTATATCAGCATATTACAAGGTCATTATTGATGATGGCCTATGTAAAAAAGTCATGATTTAGACAACAAAATGTTGATCATTTTTGTCAAAACTTGTATGTTTTGCGAAATTGGCTTATCTTTTTTAAAAAAATAAAAAAACCTCTGATTTTTGGAAAAGTCACAATTTTCCAATATTTCTGATGTTATGTTAAGTCTTTGTTGTTAAAACAAAATATTGATATTTTACAATTTGAAATTTTATAACAAAAATTTGCTTTTTTATATAAAGAGTCAATTTTTTTAAATAAATCTTTGTTTCATGTTCTTGGTTTTTATTAAATTTTATGACAAAAATTCTCTTTTTTATGAATGATATTGTAAAATTCACCATTTTACAACAAAATTTGATGTTTTACAACTTTTCATAAAATTGTCATTATACAAGAGAAGGAATCATGACTTCAGAATAAAAGCCTCAGTTATGATCAAAGTCATACATTTTTTGAAATCTGAGATTTATGAGAAAAAAAAACTTTTTAAAAATGTATTTATTTAGCCTATTTAGACCTTTTTAAATTTCACAACTGAGTCCAGGAACTAGCGGGAAATCTGACAACATACTTAACAATATTAATGGTAACCATGATGATGACGTGGCCCCTTTAATGGTAACCATGGTGATGATGCGGCCATTTTCATGGTAACCACCTTGATGTTGTGGCCCAGTCCTCTCTGATTTGGAGACTGTTTTTGTAATATAAAACCTTTTATAAAGTAGATATAAAACAGCACTTTAGTGAAAGAGTACAGTTAAATCCACGTTATTTATTATAATTCTGAATCCTCTGTTACACAGTTTTTCAGTTTTTATTTGAGCTTTAGTCGTAACGTCAGTAATCTCAGCACCTTGCTCATGGAAAAAAAAAATGCCAACATCCACTCAACACGTGCAGACTGTCTGAGTCCCGTTCCAGCTCTGTTTTCTTTTTTTTTCCTTTTTTATAAATTTATTTTTCTTGTCGTGCTGGGTCATCGTTGGCTGCCAGCTGTGCTGCTGATTCGCTGCTCCTTCGTTCCAGACTCGTTTGTTCTCATGTTGGATGCAGATGAAACCTGAATCTTTTTACTGGACTGAGGAATCTTCTGCAGCCAGACTCTGAATACCAAACAGAGTTTCAGCAATGAGAACCAGCTACAGAATTAAGGAGTGGGCCCTTTAAGAAGCAAGAGCTATAATATCAGTGCTCCCTCATGTTCCCAGCACATTCATAGATACGAGGAACTTTGTCTCCACGGCTCTGGACTGGTTGTTTGTTTTTTTTAACTTTGTCTGACTGGACACCCTTGAGCTCCAGGCCCAAAACATTATACAAGAGTTTATGATAAAATGTTGCAAAAAGTAATTAAAATAAGTAATTTTATCTTAAACAGTTACAATTTTTTTCACATTTGTGAATTTACATTAAAATTTGTTCAAAACCTTAATCTTACTTTTTTTTTTTTTTTTTACAAAAAAGTCAATTTTTCTGCTTTTAAAAATGTTTTAATTAGTACAAAACTCTCAGTTTTATATGAGATGAGATTTTTGTGAAAGTAAAGATTTTATTGACAAAAATTCCCCTTTTTATGAATAAAGATTTGATACCGTGAAATATGTCATAAAAACTCAAATTTCACAACTTTTATTGGCACTTTTGTTCTAAAATCACATTTTTTTTCAAGTATAATTGCAAACTCAAAAAAATATTGACTTTTTTTTTGGTAAAAAAGGTAATTTTGCGGTAAAATAATTGTCTTTTTTTCCCCAACAAACAAGATGTTTTATCACTCAGTCACAAATGTCACAAAAGTTTGATTCTTTAAATTAAATTTTTTTTGTGTGTGTGTGGAAAATATCAACTTTTTGCAAAATTTGATGTCATTTTAATTTCAAAATTTAACAAAAATCATAACTTTTGTTTTTAGTGTAGAGAAAGTTTTCTCATAAACAAATGTAAAAGTCCTGATTTGCGATACATATCACGTTAGTGTGATGTGTTTTTACTACTTCCTGGAATAAACCAACTTTTCTGGTTTTGGGTGTTAATGAGACTACTGGAGACCCCTGGTACCCCGGCTGGAGAGTACCCAGGTCTCACTCTAGTGAGCCTGGTACCCAGGTCTGAGTCTAGTGCGCCTGGTACCCAGGTCTCAGTTTAGTGCCCCTGGTACCCAGATCTGGTACTGCTACCCTGACATCATGTTGAGGCCCCTGAAAGCCTGGACAAGGTTTGGACTAGTGATTTTATGGGATTTTGCGTGACCGTGGGTATCGGGAAATCAGGGTTCCCTCGTTACCCGTGGTACCCAGGTCTGCTACGACCAGATCTTCCTTGGCGTAAGCAGGTATGAAAACAAAAATGGGGCTTGTGGCATGAAATACGAAAAAATGGTAAAGTGTTTTGTCTGAGAATGAGTTTGTTGTGTTTCTGGGAGTTATTTGGTCAGATTGCTTTTTCTTTTTCTTTGTAGCTCAGAAAAGGTTCCAGAAGGTTTCAGATTTGTGGAGAATGTGGAAAAGTCAAGATTTAAAAGACAGAAGTGCTCATGTGGACAGAAAAATACAGCTGTACACTCTCTACCTCCTTCATCACAGAGAAGAGAAGAGAGGAGAGTTCAAGTGTTCAGATCATTTCCATGTGGCCCTAAAAAACATAATGTTGAGGGGGGGGGCATAAAGAATGCTTGAAGAAGAGGCTTTTCAGAGCAATTACTGCCAGCGCTCATTACTGTTAGTCTGCCGAGAGCTACTGAGAGAGCTCAAAACCTGCAGTGAAAGTGTCTTCATATTGTCCTCTGAAGGGACTCTGTGGGGTTTCTTGGACCACTTGCAGAGCGTCTTGTTTGTGGCACAGAAATGAACGGGTGACCACATTCATGCTTTCAAGCTTCGTTAATGAGGCAATTAACATGACTGTTTCCTGTGGTTTCAGTTCATTTAACCTGTCATTCACAGAACAGTTAGGGACTCGCTGCAGGATATTCTGGGAATTAAGGATTAATTAAAAAAAACGCTGAAAGAAAGTAAATGTCACAATCTGTCATTCTTTAATCTGAACAGATCGATCAAAATGTGAAGAAACACTGAAAGATGCTGACGAGGAACAAGTTCCTCCTGAAGTAAAATGAAATTTGAACGAAGGAGAGATTCCATCCATCCATCCACCTGCCCGTCCATCTATCTGTCCAATCCGTCCATCCATCCATCCATCCATCCAACCATCCACCCGTCCATCTATCTGTCCAATCCGTCCATCCATCCATCCATCCATCCATCCACCTGCCCATCCATCTATCTGTCCAATCCGTCCATCCATCCGCCCATCCGTTTATCCGTCCATCCATCCATCCGCCCATCCATCTATCTGTCCAATCCGTCCGTCCATCCATCCATCCATCCATCCATCCGCCCATCTGTTTATCCGTCCATCCATCCATCCGCCCGTCCATCTATCTGTCCAATCCGTCCATCCATCCGTCCGTCCGTCTATCCGTCCATCCATCCGTCCGTGCATCCATCCATCCACGATTAAATGAAACCTTGCATTTTTAATAGAAGTATTTTAAGTTTATTTAAATTAATTTACTTCAGTTCATTTTGGTTTTTCCTTCTGAATGCTACTGCCTCGTGTTGGGGGGGTTCCAGCTGTTGCTGCCATGGTTGCCATGGTTACAGCAGCACCATTTGAACTGATCTGTGTCTGTGTCCAACAGGAGGCCTTTTCCCCACCGGCTCTCATGAGTACGAGGTCTTTCGTTTCGCTCTGGCTCAACATCAGGATGTCCCCAAACTGGTTCCACAGGTGGACATGGTGGACACTGGGAGCAGCTTCGCCATGACCTACGCCTGTAAGCTAAAGAAACACTGACATCTGTGTGGTGATGAAGCGGTTGTACCCTCTAACGAGACTAATGACAACATACACACACACACACACACACACATTTATATATGTATATAGATTGGGGATGGGACTCGATAAAAAAAAAAAAATCTAATTAATTTGAAACTTTATAATGAATTTATATTGATTAATTGCATTTTAATTGCATAATATTTTGTATTTGCCCTGAAAATCCTAACCAGTCATTTGATTGAGTTTGGGCTGCAGACGCCTCTTGCTCGTACTCGGACCGGGCCTGCTGCGCTAACGCTAACCCAAGCATCAGTGCTGGGGACAATAACAACCCGCTTGAGTGTGGTTGAAAAGTTCTGGGGACGTTTATGTTTTCATCCATTTGGTGTTTCATTCCAACATGCACCAATTCAATTCAATTCAATTTATTTATGTAGCACCTATTTACGACAAATCATCTCTAGGCACCACATAAACTATGCATCACAGTGTACTGACAGCTGTTTAAAATCCTGTTCATCAATAAATGTTGAAAGACACACGTGGTTGGGGGGTGGGGGGTGATTTTTGGGGGCGGGGGGAATGAAAGATTTGAAAGAACAACCCCTTATATGATGATTGTATAATTGTAACAGCAAAGTAAAAACAAACAGATGAAGGAGACCAAGGCTCTGATAGTTTTATGTTGCTGAATCATCAGTTCTGCAGACGACAACCATCCAGGAAGTAGAACTGGTTTTACAGAAACTCACTGGTGTCAGAAGCATCTGAAACGTGGGGGCACAGAGGCAGGGGGTCTGGGGTCCTCCCCCAGGAAACTTTAGTAAAGTGGAGTCATTTCTGGCGCTCTGGTGTCTTTCCTCAGGTTGTTCCACACCTGTTTCTACCTGCGAGTAAACGACTGATTCAACATCAAGTCTTCATACAACTGGTCCAAACGTGCATCAGCCTGTTTTAAACCCACTGACGTGGCTGAGATACTGGAATTAATGTCACACTATTTATCACCAACAATGATTTTAGAGGTGCATTTTACTTTCATTTTCTTTATTATTTTAATTATTTTTCTGATTTAGCTTCAGTTGTAACATAACGTGCCTTTAGCAAGCAGAGGTAACACAACTACTCAATTAAACACTCAAATAAATAAGAATTCATAACTTCAACATGCTTTAATCATTTAAAAATGCTCCAGATTGTAATTTTAAACAGTAAAATATCTTTTCTCTTTTAACTGACAGCACTCAAAATAAATATTGATTTAAGTAAATAGAAGTAGATTTATTATTTTTTATTTATTTTATTATTTAATCAGTGGTCTTATCATCTGAATCTTAAGAATTAAAGTTGTAAGACGATGATTCAGCACTGTTTTATGAAACAAATACTGAAACACTAAATCTCAGTCTCATTCATGGTCCTACAAAACTGTAGAACTGTGGAAACGCTCTCAGGGACCAGAGAAGATGAAGCTGTGGGCTGGATCTGGCCCACGGTCCTCAGGTTTGAAGCAGATGAATGAAACGCTGCATAAACGTGGCTGCTGTAAATAAGCGTCATTGTTCTGAGGTTGATCTGATGGAAGCTTGAAGCACGTTGTTGATGATACATGCTATGTTGTCCATCAGATGCACGTTTTCTACTTTCATTAGAGCAGATCAGTAACAGAGATCTGATCGGTTCCTGTGAGCACTAAAATGTGTTGAAGGAGTATTTACGTAAAAATGAATGATGCATATAAATAAATGTTGCTACACTTTCACATTTATCAGGCTGCAATAATCAAACCATGAATAATGCAGGTTTTATGAGGAGGGTAGAAATATAATCATTGATTGTGTTTATTACACCATAAAATGGAGTGTTGAAATTTTTAAAAAGTTTAAAAACTTTGTATAATTAGGACTGACAATGGTTAAAAAGGTTTTATAGCTTGTTTCTGGTACGTGCACATTTATGTGGGAAGGGTCTTTACTGTAGGTGTGTGAAGCGTTAAAGTAATTAAGATGGTGGTTTCCTGGTGGTTTCTTGGTGGTTTCTTGGTGGTTTCTTGGGGGTTTCTTGGTGGTTTCCTGGTGGTTTCCTGGTGGTTTCTTGATGGTTTCTTGGTGGTTTCCTGGTGGTTTCCTGGTGGTTTCCTGGTGGTTTCTTGGTGGTTTCCTGGTGGTTTCCTGGTGGGTTCTTGGTGGTTTCCTGGTGGGTTCTTGGTGGTTTCCTGGTGATTTCCTGGTTGTTTCTTGGTGGTTTCTTGGTGGTTTCTTGGTAGTTTCCTGGTGGTTTCTTGGTGGTTTCCTGGTGGTTTCCTGGTGGTTTCCTGGTGGTCTTTACCACACGTGTGCTGTGCGGGTGGGATGTGAATGTCGTCTCGGAGGTTTGTGGATCCTGCCTCCTGCTGCACTCAGCGTCACGGGTCAGCGCGTCGCCCAGACTTCATTCAGCAGACATGAGATTTGTGAAGATGGAGGTAAATGGAAGCCGCCTTTAAAAGAGCAGACAGCGGAAGTAAGTGTGGACCTCAGGGAGCTCAGCACTAAATGGACTCCGGCTCCGGGGAGCATTCAGCTCAGTCGGTTTAGAAAACAGAGAGTTGTTCTTCTCCTAAAACACGGGATGTAGCAGCCGGCCCGCTTACACCTGCATGTGCCCAGAACCCAGAAACACTTGACTTTAATCCTCAACATAGAAGATTTATGATTGTGGCCAGGGGCACGGCATGAAATTCAATTTCAAAAAGCAGTTTCTAGTAATTGGTAAACCCTCATTTTATCCACCAGAGAACACGGAAAACCAGACATTTTACCACTCCATGAAAAATATTTGCTCTTTCTGAGAGTGATGGTGGCAAAAACACATCTGTTTAGGATAATAAAAGATTAGTGAGCAGGTATAGAAAGAGTCTCCGCAGACTTCTCAGCATCATCTACCGCTCTGGCATCAACTAAAGACAAAAAAAATGTCTAAAATGGCACCAGAATGAGAACTCATCATCACCATTGTTACCATTAAATGACCACATCATCACCATAGTTAAAATTAAAGGGCCACATCATCACCATGGTTACCATTGATGATGTCGTGGTGAAGCTGTCGTTCAACTACACCTGTCGATTGGATGCTGCTGTGGGATGTTCACCTGTGTTGCCTTGCCTGCAGTCCAGACCTTCGCATATTTATATTTATTTATAAACTTATTAGATATCTATAGATATTAATATTTTATAATTATTATGTACCTTTAAATATTACAATGTATATATTTTATATCATATAGCTATTCTTGTACAACATATTGTATATATATTTGAATCCATATATTGTACATCTCCTCTGTTCTTCCTTCCCACTGTCCTAATTC
>JBAMYA010048119.1:0-10008 GCA_037176975.1 Arrhamphus sclerolepis
ATCACCAACAATAATTACACAGTCAAAGTCAACACAGATCGTAGACAGCAGTTCACTGAAATCATCAAAAAAGTCTGTACAGTATTTGGGGGGTCTGTAGACATTAAGAACCAGGACTCTGGATGAGGCCTTCAGCTGTACAGCCACATATTCAAAAGACTGAAAGCTTCCAGGAGACAACTGCTGACATTGGAATGATTCATTAAATAAAACTGCCACCCCCCCACCTCTCCAGTGTACTCTGGCCTCACTAATATAACAGAAGCTTGGGCAAACGGATTTGGCTGGGGGGTAGACCTGAGCCCAGCATTGACCCGCTCCATCAAAACACATGTGGCCTGGTTGGGTAAATTCCCATACCCCCTCAAGGATGCTACTGAGGATATATAGCTGGTCCAGTGTTCCACGGCCATGACGGAACCCACATTGTTCCTCCTGAATCCGAGATTAGACTATCGACTGGACTCTCTTCTCCAGAACCCCCACCTAGACATTTCCAGGGAGGCTGAGGAGTGCGATTCCCCTGTAATTGGAATTGGTCCCTCTTCTTAGAAAGGGGAACCACCATCCCAGTCTAGAAGTCCAGAGTTGCTGTCCCCAATGTCCACACAATTTTGCAGAGACATGTCAACCAGGACAACCCTACAACATCCAAAGCCTTAAGGAACCCACCCCTGGAGCCCTGCTGCCGTGCAGCTTTTTAACTATCTCAACAGTTATGGATGACCCCACCTCAGACTCCCCCTTCCTCCGTGGAAGACGTGTTGGTGGGATTAAGATCCTTGAACTATTCTTTCCACCGCTCGACAACAACCCCAGTTGAGGTCAACAGCACCCCACCCCCACTGTACACCGTGTTGGTGGAGCACTGCTTTCCCCTCCTCAGGCACCTGACAGTGTGCCAGAATCTTCTTGGAGCCAGTTGAAAGTCGCTCTCCATAGTCTCGCTAAACTCCTCCCACATCCAAGTTTTTGCGTCAGAGACCATCAGAGGCCACAGTCTGCTTGGCATGTCGGTACCTGCTGCCCCCGGAGTCCGACAGGCTAACCAAGCCCTGTAGAACTCATTCTTCAGCCTGATGGCCTCACCTGAGGTGTCCACCACCGGGTTTGGGGATTGTCGCCATGACAGGCACCAAAAACTTTGCATCAACAGCTCTGGTCAGCTGCTTCAGCAATGGAGGTTCGGAACATGGCCCATTCCGACTCAATGTCTCCCACCTCCCTCGGGATGTGATTAAAGCTCTGCTGGAGGTGGGAGTTAAAAATCTGTCTGACAGGTTCCTCTGCCAGCAGCCCCTCTGCACTTTTGGGTCTACCTGGTCTGGCTGGCATTTTCCCCCGCGACCTGATCTAACTCACCACCTGGTGGTGATCATCTGACTCTTTACCCGAGTGTCCTGAACATACGGCTACAGGTCAGATGATGTGACTATAAAGTCAATCATTGAGCTGCAGCTGAGAGTGATATGTGGGAGGCCAGAAATGAGTGAAGCTGCATTGTGAAACGACGTGTCCAACTCCAGATGATCTGACCAAACCATAAAGGAAATAAAGTTCTTTTATTTCTATGAGACTTCCTGAGCTGTACAATAGGAGTTCAAATACATACTATAACATAAAGATGAACACTGAAAAAAAAAAAATTAAACCACTTGGGCAACAAAATATATTCAAAAGGCATCATGATTAATTCATTTTAAAACTGAATATTTTTTTTGGCATCATCAGTTACGCTGTCAGCTGAAAATTGCCCCCAGTTTATTTTTTTGTCCTTCTGTCAGAGGTAAGAATACTTATAAATAGGATATAAATAAATAGGATGGATACATCCTATTTATTTATATTTCCCATATTAAGTAGTCTTACTTTTCCAGCAAACTCTGGTTTTGGTTTCTTGTAGACTGTGGCATTAAAAATAAAAATGAGTTAATGTCGGACATTCACAAAAATGTTTCCATGTGTTGGATTCCTGGAAGTCATTTGAGACACCACTCCATCAAACCCGTGTGTCAAATAACTCTAAAAGAGCCTGGAGGTGAATCACTGGTGCTGATGATGCAGCGATGCAGGTCAAAGATGGAACGTTGCGTTCCTGCAGGAAGTTGTGTTAGTCATCAATCATCTCTGTTTCATCTCTTTTTCAAATTTGAATATATTACACCAATTCTCAGACGTCCACTGGTCTACTGCTCACGGCAGCAGGTCCACCCTGATTCATAGTCTCCTCCTAATATGATGTTGACATATGTCTCCTACTTTCTTTCTGGGAAGCATTGATGTGGACTCTACATGCAGGTTGGTCACTCATATCTCTAATGAACTTCTGATCTGTGGCAGAAAGAACAATTGTTCTTCCTTTCATTTGACCATGCCCCTCAGAGCCAAACATGCATAAAGAAATGAAGACAGATTGGCCTTTATGCCTTAGGCCAGAGCTTCTTGCTGTGAAATGGTTTTCTACTAGCAAACTGTAGCCTGACAAGGTGCAAGTGATGGTCAAAGATATTTGAAACAAGCAAAAAACTCTGTAAAATTTCTCCATAAAACTTCTATATTTTTACGTTATATGGAACTGTCACAAAAGTGATGCTGCGCAAATAGACTATGTTCTGAAACATGAAGAGGTGCAGGGTGTTGTTGAACTGCAGGCTGTTAAAGAACTGAGTTTAAGAGGCATTGAACCCAATATTGTCCAGATTTTTTACTTTTCAGCTTCACAGTCTGTTCAAGGCAGTTTGGTTATTGTTATCAAAATATGTAGTTCTGAATGGCTATATATTGATAAGTAAATGACTGGGGTTTGGAAAAATTTTTGTGTCATGTTGCATGAAATCTACCTGATACAAGACAACAGGCCATTTTGGTTGTATGGAAATTAAACAGCCATGACACATTTTCCTGTGTGACTGGACAGCTCATGGATTTATCACATCTTATAGTAATTCCATCCACCCACCCACCCATTCATCCATCTGTCCACCCACCCATCCATCCATCCATCTATCCATCCATCCATCCATCTATCCACCCACCCATCCATCCATCCATCCATCCATCCATCTATCCACCCACCCATCCATCCATCCATCCATCCATCCACCCATCCATCCATCTATCCACCCACCCATCCATCCATCCATCCATGCCCATCTGAGTCTGGGTCACGCAGGGGCAGCAGCCTAAGCAGAGTGGCTTTACTGTTCCCAGCCTCTGGCCTTTCAGGTTTAGGGTTGGAGCTCCTGGCTGGGTGGGCTGGGATGGCCAGTTCCCTGTCACAGGGGTGGTCTGCTGTGGTGGGGGTCTGCTTTGGGCATACCCTGGTGGCTCCAGCCTGCCAGAGCTTAACCATCAGGCCCCGCCTGGGTGTGTGCCAACTGGATCCCAAAGAGGGATGGTGACCCCTCCGGTTGGGGTTCCTGAGTGGTGTGGCGCCTGCCGCCTCCTGTGGGTCCAAAATCTATGCCAATCCTAAGCGTTTATTTATTTTTGCCACTCAAACATATGTCAAAATGATTTAGTTTTTTTTTACAATCAAATTGGAAATAATTAGGGTTTTTTCAGTATTTTTATAGTTGCTTTTTTAAAAAAATAGTATTTAGTTTTATAATGAAAACATGTTGATTCATTATATGCTTGTTCAGACGTAGAGACACTACAAAGAAATGCACATGATGGAGAGTTTGCAAAGCCATATATTTTTGAAATGTTGCAAAATTTCAAGCGCTTCTGCAAATTACACAGACAGCTGGGTTATCTTAAACATCTGAATAAGAACAAAGTTGAATAAAGTCATGAATGTTACTGCCAGATTTAATTTTCAATCTACTATTTTCAGTTTTGCCCTGTAACCACATTCAGTTACTCGTAGTTTGGGATAACATAAGGTCCTTAATTGCACAGCAAGGCCTTTGTAGACCCATTTCTGTATGAAGTAATTGTGTGAGATGAAAATCCCCTTAGGCTCCTTTGTTTGACTTCAGCTGAGTACGTAAATCCATTTTAATCAAGTTCCCAAGGACTTTTACTTTAAAATGGCAATGCAAGCTGACCTATTATGCAGATGGAAATATACTTTTCCTTCAAAGTGAAAGTGTCCTTTAACTTTATTCAGATGCGGAAGGAAGTCAAGTTTATTTGTACAGCACAATTCATACACAAGGCACCTCGTTGTGCTTTACAAAGGTGAAAGACATAAAAGCATATTTAAAAGGCATCTTTTTGTAAAACAGGAATAACTGATTTTCCATTTCTCAGAATTTTCCACCAGAGACCATGAACAACATTAGCTTTACGCAAATTAGTATTACTGTACAGCAATAAAAATTAACACCATGCCTGAAATACATGTAGTCATAGTGTCAAGGTGAAGTTAATTTATTTATTCATTGCCAAGAATGAAATAAACACAAACAAACAAGGAAAATGATGCATGTATGAATGAAGGAAAATGATGCATGTATTTGATGTACATGTTATTGGTCCCTGGGTTACGAAACTGATCAATCTCTTGCTTTTGACTGGTGTCTTTCCCGGTTCATTTAAACATGCTTTTGTGGAACCTCTCCTCAAAAAACCAAATCTAGACCCCGTAGATCTCAAAAATTTCCAGCCTATTTCAAAGCTTCCATTTTTCTCCAAACTCTGAGAGAAGGTGGTCTATGAACAACTGGCTTCCACCTGAGAGAAGTTCAACATTTTTGACATTTTTCAGTCCAGTTTCCATAAGCATCATTCCACTGCAACAGCTCTGCTGCTTTGCTCTCTAATGACATTATGATGTCTGCAGACTCAGGGAATTGCACCCTTCTAGTCTTGTTAGATCTGTCCTCAGCATTTGACACTGTTGGCACATGTTGTTCACAAGACTGCGTGACCTGGTTGGAATGTCAGGTCCTGTCCTAGCCTGGCTTGCTTCCTATTTATCAGATTGGAGTTTTAGTGTATTGGCAAACCAGATCCTGTCTGACCACGCCGACTTGTTGTGCGGAGTACCCCAGGGCTCCAGTTTGGCCCATCCATATGTTCTTCCCCTAGGAAAGTTAATCCAGGAGTATGATGGTGTTTCTTACCACCTCTTTGCCAGTCATATTCAATTGTAGGTGTTCTTTTAAGACCTCGGACACCCAGAAACTGGATCAACTGGTACTTTGGTGATCTGAGCTTGAACACTAAATCAAGCCTCAGAAACTTTGGCATTATCTTTGACAAGGCAATGTAATTAGAGCATCAACATCTGACAAGAAATTATTTTATTTCAGCTAAGAAATATCTCCAAACTTATGAGAAATGTATCTAAAGTTGATCTGGAGCTGGTTATCCACGCCTTTGTGTCTTCTCATTTAGGTTATTATAACAGTCTGTTTACTTGTCTGCAGCAGGTTCAAAATTCTGCTGTGAGGTTGTTATCTGACACCAGCAGAAGGGCTCATATGAGTCCCATTCTCAAAGGCCTTCATTGGCTCCCAGTCACATTTAGAATCAATTTTAAAATTCTGGTGCTGACCTTCAGAGCCTTGCATGGTCAGGCTTCCTCCCACATGAGAGACTTGTTATGTCCCTACACCCCCTCTTGGAGGCTGAGATTGGACCAGAACCTACTGATGGTCCCTCGTACTTGTTTCAGTACCCCAGGAGACCACATCTTTCAGGCTGTTGTGCTGATGGAACGAGCTTCTCCTCTCCTTACACTCTTTGGACTCTTGATGCTTTCAAGAGTAATCTCAAACCCACTTGTTCCTCCAAGTGTTTTAACTGTAGCAGGTTGTTTTATGATCAATATGTTATTTTATTTTATACCTTCAATGATTGTAATTTTATCAGTGTTTTTATTTCTATTTTATTGTATTTTGCAGTTTATTGCATTTATATTTTATTGTTCTTCTGTGAAGCACTTTGTGACTTCTGTCTGCGAAAGGGGCTATTTAAATAAACTTCACTTACTGACTTATGTACTAAATAAAGAAAAATGTTCTATTTTTCATGTAAATAACAAAAACAACAAATGCAATAAGTTCATTAAAACAATTAGCACTGTATAAGAATTAAACATCACTGGAAGAGAATTCAAGTTTGTGTAAATACTGAGTCTAAATAATAATAACGTTTTATCCTTCACTTCTAAATCAAAAGACACATGCACCAACTAGTGCAGAAGAAGCTGCCTCTGGCCACTGTTAGGTAGACATCCAACCAATCAGACGTGACGTGATTGTTTCAGTAATTTCTGTACTGGTGGAAATAGCAATGAACAAGAAGAGAACCAGTCTGGTTTCACAAGAGAAATTTTTCCTAAAGTCAATGGTTGGACGGAATATTTTCCTGCACCCCAATGACATGAACAAAACCTTTTCTGCTGTTAGTGCTGTGGACATTTTTGTGGACATCTCCTATTGCCTGATGAAACTAAAATTCAACTATATGGCCATAATGATCATGGTTACATTTGGAGAAAGCTGCAAGTTTGAGAACAGCATCCCAACTGTGAAGTATGGAGGTGGCAGCATCATGTTGTGAGGGTGTTTTGCTGTAGGAGGACTGGTGCACCTCATCAAATAGATGACATCATGAGGAAAGAACATTATGTGGATAAACTGAAGGGACATCTCAAGACATCAGCCAGAAAGTTAAAGCTTTGGGGCAAATGGGTCTTCCACATAGACCTTGAACCTAAGAATACCACCAAATTAGTTTCAAAATGTGATGGAGGTGTTTTGGAGTGGCCGTTCCAAAGGTGGAAAATCTGTTGGCAGAGCTGGGTGTTCTAGCAAGATGGTATACAAACATGATTCAGTTAGACCAGTTCTATCTGGACCAATGGAGACCCTTGTCATACAGTTTAAATGAAGTACCACATACTGAGGAACTGTAGCCTATATAACAGTGAGAAAAAAAAAAAAAAAAGGTTAGGTGACTTTTTATACAGTATGTAAACCAGTGGAAAGCAACATGTGGTCAGCAAAAAAGAATATGAAGCAACACACAATCTCAAAAGTATTAAGCTACATGTGTGTGGGAATAAATAACTGGAAAAAGCTTTTTTTCTGTTGGGGGCACCTGAGTCTTACCATTTATCTCACTTTTCACAAACTACATTTGAACAGTGTTCTTTGACAAAATGCTAGATGACTGATATGACTGTGATCCTTGATGGCAGCAGGGTCGGCATGGTTAGGGATGTAGAACGATTTGTATTTCACTTACATAGCTTAAATCATATTTACAGAGAGTTTAGAAAATCCAGTTATGAGAATTTCCTTTAATCTCCTGCTCTGTGACATTTACGCCATCAAGGATAAACAGATTTTCCTTTTTTATTTCCAAATATAATAGAGGCTCATCTCCCTACTGATGCATGACAACTCATCATCTCTGTGAGATTAAAGCATCTATATATTCAGCTGTCACTTGACGTTAATGTTATGTGGGTTGCAGTGGTGCTCAGAGAACAGATGTGTCTGGCTATAAACAGCCATGCACACACAATTATGCACGTCCTCATCTTGACATCCAGTCAATAGCACTGTGTATTTCAGCTGCAGGTGAGAAACCGTGTATGTCCCTCCCCCAGTCAGTGATGAAAAGCCATTTTAAGTTTCAAACATATCAGTATAATATGTGGGTCTAAAAGTAATTACTTGTGCAGATGTTTTCCTCCGCTGTGGTAGGCCATAATAGTTTTTGTATTCAATCACACAAAGCTTTACTGGTTCTTTAGCATGGAGAATGTAAAATTTCTATGTTGAGAAAGCTAATTAGGCATGTTGTGGGATTAGAAGAGCCAGCAGCAGTGTTTCACATTAAAGTCATCAGTTCTTGAGGCTGTGACTCATGCTCTGCACCTTGATTTACAACAAGTCAAGTATTTCAATCCATATTTCCTTGTAAACTACTTGCACAATCCTACAGGACCATCCTTTGTTAAATGACAACTTTAACTGACTCACTGAATTAATCATTGCCATAAACATTAAATCACAATGAATACCTAATTATTGGCTGCTTTATTTCATTGTAATAAAAGAACACCGACTTAAACCTATATGCTCCATAAAAAATGAACATAAATGGTATGGAAAGCTTTCAGTTTTATGACTGGATGACTAAGTCAAACCGATGTCAAATTCATGGGATATTTCTTAACTTTTTTTCTGTTTGAACTGGTACCTTGGCATGGTTGGTTCAATCGTAAGATTTCTAATGAAGATGAATCACTGCAGGTGTTATCTCAGCTTAAAAGAGTACCAGAGAGCAAAGTCTTCTGGGTAGAGCAGCAACAGGACAAGGAATAATGGCATTGAGGTTTAAGATTCCAGCCTGGCTGAACGTCTCTAATCACAAACAACTGTGTGCAGGCATTTTTTTCTTTCTCCTCATCAGGTAAGTAGGTTTCTAACATACCTTTGACATGTTTCGACAGAGCTCTTCCATCTTCTTCAGAAACATCATCTGATGGTGTTGGATGACATGTGCTTTTATCAGCTGGTGTTACTGGTGTTACCTCAATACCTCAGTAACAAATGACAACTATGACGACGTTGTGAGGAGGTCAGCTACCTGTAGAGTAAGTACCTGAAAAGAGTAGGGAGGATCCCGAGGAGCCAGCTGAATGGAAGTCCAAGTCATCCACACATATGGCCTGCCAGTAATCATATAATCTGCTGGTATAGTCAACTGGCCACAGGAGGAGGTGAAAGCTTGGATCATCCCAAGTCCTGTGTCATGACCTTACATGACGGAGACAGGCCAGGAAATAGTGACCATCAAAGCCACAATACAGGATGAAACAGCAAAGATCCAGAAATACATTGAAATAATGGCTCCCAATGATTAACTGCTAAGTGAATCCCTCACACAGCAAATATCCAGTGAGGTGGAACAAGAGAAGGAGCAGGAACCATCACCATCATGGATAAAGAAGCCCATGCATGGCTTGTACCGTCAACAGACTGAAGAAGTGGCTGACACTGGGAAGGCAAACCCGGAAAAATGGATACATGGATACATCAAAGTAGCTGAACATCTGTGACCAGTATGGGTTGGAAGTCCCGGAATCAAGATGGGAGATGCCCATCTTAGGTTGGTGGACAATGAAAGAGGAAAGATATTGTAGAATTTCCAAATCCAGGCTGATAAACTGGTGAAGTAGAAATCTTGTGAAGAAATCATAATACACAATAAAGTAGTTCATTGGAGATATGCCCTGCTTCTGTTATGATAAATAAACTTGTATAAACTTGAAAGGACCAGTACATCTAAATAAATAAATAAATAAATAATCATGAACTGAAAACCAACAATGCCACAAGAATAAACAGTATAACAAGCTTGAAGTGAAAATATGTCAAAATGCCTGTAAAGATTTCTACATTTGTATGTTTTTAACTCATTGACTGATACTTAAAACATAAAAAAATACTATGGTATCTACGTACAGCTCTTCCTCACAGGCTGTATAACGGATATCAGTTGTGAACAACACAACTGAAGGATACCATTTCTGACTTTTAGAGTAAGAAATTGTAAAAGTATTTGTTGAAATCTTTTCCATCTTTTTTTGCAATCATCTGGCCTCTCCACCTTTATCTCTGCCCAGTTTTATATCTTGCTGCATTTGCTGTAGCGGTAGCTGCAACACTAATTTCAAACAGGCACACCTAGACAAGAGCGAGTGGCGTTGAATGGAGGCCAGTGACTCATCTGCTTTCAACAGAGCTATAAAGGCTCGGCTGAAAAAGCTGTTCTGTATGTTTGTGGTATTTAGACTGAAGCATGTTAGATATTTCATTAAGACCTGAGGGAAATATATTAGCTTTTGCATAAAAGGAAATAATATTATTAAATAATATGACTTTAAAACTTTTAAAGTCATATTCAGTAATACTTCAGTAATACTTCAACTGCATCCTTGCAGCCAAACTCACAGCCCAGAATCAGCGCCGTCTTGTTCTGTTTTTCTCGAACAGTAATGTCAGCCCCTCGCTCAAGCAGCAGCTGACAAATGTATGG
>JBAMYA010048120.1:0-10007 GCA_037176975.1 Arrhamphus sclerolepis
ACCTGGTTCTTAGGGGGACCCTCCTGCTGAAGACCAGCTGGGTAAGAAGGAGATGAGGAGAAGCAGGACAGTGGGAACAGAGATGAAGAATGTAGAGATATGTATATATGTACAATATGTGATACAAGAGCATGTGATATTAAAAAAATCCATTGTAATATGTAAAGGTATGTAGTAAATATAAAATATAAATATGTATGTATATCTAATAAGTTTATATCTAAATATAAACATGGGCTTCATTGTGGACTTCCTGCAGAGTTTTGCTCCATCTCCAACTTTTTCCTGTTCAAATGTTTTACTGTCAGGCCTGTCTCGTTACATATCTTTCTTTTTTTTGCTATTTTGTTTTTCAGCTCAGCCAGTTCTCGTAAAACAACACAAAGTACATGAGAAAGCCTTTGAGGGAGAGAGCCTCATCCTGTCCTGCAACCCTCCAGGGAGCTCCACTCCTCCACTCATACACTGGATGGACAAGAGTAAGAGTACTAGTTAGCGCTTAGCTAGCACTGAACCGACTGTTTAGTCTGTGTGTTGGACGTGGCTCTAAGTCAGAGGAGCTCAGCTGCTGCCTGCACCCAGATTTCTTTGTACCCGTCACTACAGCTCAGAGACCTGTTGGACGGACTCACGTCACCAAGCTGCATTGCAGACAATTTCCACTCAAACTAATGAATGCAGTGCTTTTAGCTGATGTGTCTAGACTCTATATTTCTTAATCTTTCCTTGCTCTCGTCTGTTTTTCAGTAGGAGGCTTAATTTCTATCGATGAAACAGTGCTGTCACTTTTGTTTAAATCGTACTTCACAGTCGTTACTTGCGTGTATGAAAGACATTCACTTTAATATTTCCATTTCAAGATCTTTTCTTTTTTACAATGTCTTTTTTCTTCCACCAGCATATATCTCTGAACTTTCTGCAACCTTTGTGCCTTCTTCTTTGCAGAGATGGTGCACATTAAGCAGAGTGAGAGAGTAATGATTGGCCTGAATGGAAACTTGTATTTTTCAAATCTTCATCGGTCCGACAGCAGAGAGGACTACATCTGCAACGCCCAGTATGCAGCTGCCAGGACAATCCTCCCTGAGACTGCCGTTCGGCTCACTGTCCTGCCAAGTGAGTCGCACACATGCACGTCCAGACTGCAAACTATCTCGAAGTAAAGTATTTACATGCAGTGGTGCCATGCAGATGGTTCTAGAAAGCTGGACGTCTGCGGTACCTGCTCAACTACTATTGTCAAAAATGAACAAAATCCCTGCACTTGCACATGCTTTTTAGCCTTGCCTAAGTTCTACACACTCAGTTTGCAGAAAAAAAACGGTCAAGCTTAATTTAGATGGATGTCATTTACTGATGTACTGACATGCAGACTTTACTTTTTGGTCTGAAGTATAGAGGATCTGGGTCACGTTGTTCCAGCTCCACTATCACCATATTCAGTTTATTTTCTTCTTAATTTATTAAATGAATTTTTTTCATGTTTTTTTTTTCCAACATTTAACTGTTTGCCTGGGGGATCTTTATTCTCACTATTTATCTTATCCTCTTCTTCTTTTCAATCACCTAAACACATTTACAGCTCTACGTTTTTTTCACACCTTGTTCAAGTAAAAATAAGATGGTGGTAATGGAGACGATTAAACGCATTTAAGTTAAAAAATGGAATCTGTTGTTGCACACTTATTTTCAACAACGCTTTCATCCTTTTATTCTAAGTGAAAACACCAGTTTTTAGGAGAAAGTTGTATTCAGGAAGTCTAAAGGGCAGCTTCTAGGAGCTGTGAGATGGGCCCGAACCACTGAGGTCAATGTTCTGCTGTTCACTGCTTCTGCATAAATCAAGAAAAAAACAGAAGCAAGAGTCTTTCTGTGCGACATGCATGAACTCTGGCAGAATATTTTGTTCTGGATAGCTGAAGAACAAGAAAAAAAGCCTACACTGCTTCTTTCTGTGAGGAATGTCTAGAGATTCGGGGCACATTTGCATTTATTCAGTTCCAAGAATCTGCCTCAAACCAGTGAGGGCACGTTAACACCAGACTGATGCAGCCCAGGCATTTACCAAAAACTATAGATTTATAAATCTTGTTGAAAGTTAGTGAGAGCCTTTTCTCTTTTCCTGTCTTTCTTTTTTTCTTTTTTCTTTTTTTTTTGAAGCACTAGAGTTTTAAGTCCATGTAAGTAATTACTGTCTTATTGCAGAAAATATCAGTCAGTCCCAGTTTGGAGACTCAGGGAGCAATTCTGATGGGGAGCTAGGCTAACAGCTACTCAGAATGAGCTAATTCTTTTGTCTCATAAATGCTTCATACCTCATAAATCTCATAATAGCTTGAGCCAACCCTGTATTAGACATATTTAATATGCAGCTAAGACAAAGAAGCTGGAAATTACAAGATAAATGAAGGTACACCACAACTTTTTTTATTATTATTATTTTAATTCCCAATGATCAAATGGATGTGTACATTACAAATCAGGAAGTTTGCAATACAAGCAAAGTTCCACGACAAACATGAGGATGAATTGGAATGACTTCATGGCAACAAAAGGAACAAAAGGCCCAGCAGCGATTTATAATCTGTTTCCTCTGCAGTGATTGGATAGAGGAGTCCATCTGAAAGTCAGATCAAAACGCTCCAGCAATCAGCCAGCGAAAACAAGAGAAGTAGGACCTAGAAAGCAGCAGAACACATGTTAAGGGGACCTGTTATGTTATATATTCTTCTGTATCTCCATTTGAGTCTCTCCTGCCCCTGTAAACACTCCCAAGTGTGAAAACAAACCATCCATCCATTTTCTGTGAATCAGGGGAACGATTGTGGTGTCAGGAATCGAGCTATTTGGATTTTTTTTTTTTTTTTCCCAATTAGACTGCACACATTTATTTGTTAAATCAAACCAGTGGGTTTAAAGTTTGTTCTTGCAGTCTTCGCGTAGCCTCTCGAGTTCCCAAAAAGGAAAGTGTCAAATGTTCAGCCCCACTCTTCACTTATAAACCGGATGAAACGTCAACAGGGGGAGCATAAATCTTCTTCTCAGCATCATCGCCAAGGGGCGACATATTCCTCCACAATCTTTCTGTTTTCTTCCAGTGTTTTTTTATTTTTTTTTTATTTTATTTTGTTGGAAACAATAATGTACAAGACCAACAAGGTCCAACAGCACATTGAAAAAGTTAAGAATCAATAGAACATAGAGCATAGAAGAAATATTGTTTAAAGAAGAAATAAATAGCCAAATAAGTCAAAGGAGTACACAAAAATAAATACAAAATTTAAAAAAGAAGAAGAAAAAAAAAGGGTTGAGCCATTTGGATATCTCCCCTGTAGAGGGTATATGTTTACGTCACTTCCCCTGTAGGCCACGCCCCCCTCAGTTTGACTGAGTGGTCAAAGCAAACCTCGGTCAACACAGCGGAGTGTGGTTGTAAACACAGCCAGACCGGGTCCTAAATTTCCCTGTTAGATTTTCCTTACCACTTATTTTTTTCTAAATCTGCAGTTTGTCAAGTTTGATTTCCTTTTTTTTTTTTTTTTTAAAGTGAAATGAAATAAAAGTAAATAGTCTACATATTAACCAAACCCAATGATTTAGTAAAGATGGTGTTTGATTGCATTTCATTTGTAATAACGGTCCAGTTCAACATGAATGGATCCCACATGATCTGTTTTTCCTTCCCTCCCCAGGTAATGATGTTGCTCAGATGAGAAAACCTAGATTCCTCCATCCCACCACCTCGCGCAGCTCGGTGCAGGCGCTCAGGGGCCACAGCGTCACCCTTGAATGCATCCCCGAAGGCCTGTGAGTATCTCAATATGTTCTTGTAAAAAGTGTGCATGCAAAGTAGGTGTCTACACAGGAGGTTTTCCATCGTGGGACCTAGTTTTTTTAAAACAGCAGTGTTGCAGGAGGTTTTAGGCGCCTTTCCACTTTTTTTCATTATGTACATTATGAGGAGCACAAAAAGACGTAAATGAAGGTGAATTATGACCAGAGGGTGTAATTTTCAATAATTGCACTCAGCCAGCCACAATGCTGGTGTCATATTCGGTGTCTTATTTGTTTTATACTCTCTTTAATAAGCCTCCGTTGCCTGAGAATCCAGTCTTTAAAACATGAATATAATATCATTATGATGTTTTCCATCAATAAAATGGAATATTGCATCTTTTACAATATAAGCTCCATTCATTAAAGTCTAATTTCCGCTCCTCTCCCACTCATTTCCTCCATTACCTCTGTGATCAGCTGTGTCACACACTCATATGCTCTGTTTATAGTTGTCTCTTAATCTTGCCATCATTATCTTTGTCTCCACAGACCCACTCCCAAGATGGAATGGAAAAAGAAGGACGGAGATCTGGAAAAGACCAGTGGCAAACAGGAAAATCATGATCGCTGGCTTTACTTTGACAGCATCACGGAGGATGATGATGGGGAGTACGAATGTCATGCCGTCAACATACATGGATCAGCCACACACTCGTTCACCGTCACTGTGGAGGGTAGGCTGCTGCACACGCACACAATAATGGGCATGCATGTGAGCAGGCCACTCTTGTGTTAGAATCAATTCAGTGTGATTGATGACAGAGAAAGAAGATGCAGTTATTTCTTTTGGAGGAAAGAAATCCTCACCAGACATTTCTGTGCTGTTGTATACCTCTCTCCCCATTCTGACACTTCCCAACGGAAGTAGAATATGGGTTGATCATCGCCTCACATCTGCTGAGACAAACTGATCCCTCAGGCATCTGTCCAAGATTTAGGATGAGTGAAACGGAGACAGAAGTATGTGTGTTAAGTTCTTTTTTTACTCTTTGGCTGTAAGCCAATGCTGAGACCCAAATGATCCATCTGTGAAGCATTTAAAGTTGGCCCTTTTTACTCTGCGCAGCTTTTTCTGAATGTACACGCTGATTAACAAATTCAGTGCCTCGCCAAAGAATGATTTGACATGTGGATTAGAGAAACCAACTTCTAAACAGCAGGTGATTTCTCCTGAACCAGGATCAAAGGAGAGGAGGCGATTGGATGGAAAAGTAGAAGAGAAACAGCATTCTTTTCAGGTTTCAGGAGGAGATAAGTTTGTGCTTACACACTCCTACCTGAAAACACAACCTAACAGCCCCCTCCGACTGTAACCACAAACTGTCCCGGCCGCTTGCCGAGGGTATTTTGGCGTTAGAAGCAGGGAGCGATGCGAGCACTGTCATCCTTCTTCTGTTACAGTTCCTGCTCAACCAAAAGTCTTTTTCTGGCCATCATCCACTTTATTTGAAAGAGTTTACATATTGGTCCTTACCAGGTCTAAAGAACCTAAAATGAACATATCATGTAATTTTATATCATCTTATTATTTATTTTAAAAAGAACTGAATGCAGGAATGTGTGTGAAGTACTAATTTAAAAAAACAAAATACATGCTAAAGCATGTATCTAGACTTTAACTAGGTTACTGTGACACCTTGGTCCCTTCCTCTTTCCCGCAGGATCTTTGTGTTCCAGGTGTGTTTGGAATCGTTATTCTTTTGGGATCATTCACCCAGTTTCATCTAAACCGTTTCATCTAAACTTTTTTCTCTTCGCATGCTTTTGCACACAGAGCAGTACACGCTCATGTCCAATGACAGGAGAGCTCCAGGGTCCTCCAGCTTCAAACAAGCCCTTCATGCTGCCACCACTGTTTAACCTTTGGTTTGGTTCTGCTTTGCTGGGTTTGGTGCAGTGTATCATGACCAAACACATCCACTTTGTGTCTTTTGGTTTGTTGAGATGCAACTTTGCCATCCGAAGCCATGCTGCCATGTTCTTTTAGACAGAGGAGCCTTTGTCTTCATAGCTAAATAAGTCATACCAGTTAGGTCTTCTTTAATTGCTCTGTCTGGACCCAGGTTGGTGGGCAGCAGTAATTACTTCTGCAGGGTAAGTTGATGATGTCTTTCCTTCTTGGAGCATTTGTGTGATAATTTCAGACCAGAAAACGACCAAAGCTTAAGCTTTAACAGACATTTTCACACTTGCTGATGATAACTTATTCACCTGGCACCTGGCTAATTACCATCTGAATTACAAAAGCAGTAGTAAGGGTGGGCTCACTGTTTCATAAACTTTCTTTGTGTATTTATGTAAAAGTAGTTCTGAGACAGAGTATTATGCTGCATATTGTTGGACTAGATATTTTATCATGTCTTGATGCATAAAACCTCAGATTTGAACAAAAGTGGACTTTTTTGTATGATCGTATTAATGATGGTTGGTAAATGGTTTGTTCTAATGATTAGTTTCTAAAGTTTGTATTTTCTTTCTTGATTTCTAAACATATAGACTGGGAGTGTGATGGAAGTGGGTTTTGTTTTTCATAATATCTTGTGTTTTCTAGCGGCTCCATACTGGCTCAAGAAGCCTGAAAATCAGCAGTATGCTCCAGGAGAAACTGTAAGACTCGACTGTCTGGCTGAGGGCATCCCGACTCCCTCCATCTCCTGGAGGATCAACGGACAACCCATAGAAGGTGTGGAATTCTCTATAGGCACTGTTTTTGGGTGCTTTCTTTCAACCCTGTCATGGCTGAGGTAATAGAAAGCGACATAAAGTAATTATGATTACGTAAGAAGTACACTTTAGAAAAATCTGACAGACGTTTAGACTTTGCCAGCCACACCTTATAAATTAATTTAAGATCTGCATGCTCTGATATTTACATTTGTTCCGACTGATATTTGATCATTAAATTATACTTTAGGATCTGAGGAGGAAGCTCTGAGAGACACACAGAGAAACCATTATGAGTCGATGTGGGTGGCAGATGAAAAAAGACAGACAAGAACATGAGCAAGAAGAGAAAGGCGGGGCCAGGCGGGGTGGGGGGGTGATCTTCACGAGGAAAACAAATCAACTGAGGTCATAAGAAAAGAGAAGGAAGGCAATAGATGACAAAAGAGAAAGTCCTGAACAGAGAAAGAAATTAAATCAAGACTGAAAGACAACAAGGAGATGGAAGGAGGGATGAACTAAAGGATAAAAGGAGGAAAGGAAGGGTGTAAAAGAAAGCAAATAAATGAGAGAGCAGGAGAAAGAGAAGGAAAAGGAAAGGGAGAAGATGTTTGGGATACAGAGAACTGAAAATGAACAAAAATATGATTCAACCTTAAGATGCTCAAATATGTATATAAATATATTTCCCTTGAAACTACAGTGATGATCGTAAAAAGCAACCAGGAACAAATGACAGTTTCAACCTTTTAGTGACAAAAGTACCAAACGCATAAAACCTGTTTAATATATCAACATCTGAAATCTGGACCTAAGTCCAGAAGGGTTTTAAGGTTTGAAGGGTTTTAAGGGTTTGGAAGTTTGAAGGTTTGAAGGTTTTGAAGGTTTTAAGGTTTGAACGGTTTAAAGGGTTTGTCCTTCTCCACTTATCAACTTAGTCCGTTTTCTTTTCAGATCTGCGACGCTCTCCAGTACATTCAAAAGTGAATTTATTGCAACAATTCCTATTTCTTTGCAAAATAGTACAATCCCAAAGTCAGTCTACTGATTTTGCTTTGAATAATTCAAAAGAAGCTTTTCATTCAGAAACTTGGTTTGGTGCATAAATGTTAAAGAAATAAAATTTACTTACACTGATTTGTTTCGGCTTTCAGCACATGGAATCTGCCCTTCACCACCTCGGTGCTCAATACAACTTAGAGACAACGTGTTGTTATAGATGGTATATAAATAAACTGAATTGATAGATTACATTTAACTTGGAACTAAAAATAAGAAATTAACCTTTGCTCTAAAATGAATGGCTGATTCAAATGTTCACTACATCTTATATTTCCTCCTTGGCTCTTTTTTGTGCATCTGTACCCACATTTATATTAAAGGAGGCCACGCTTAAACCCTGACTAGAAGGAGGAAGACAGAAAAAGAAACTGTAGAAAGAGGTCAAAGATGAAGTCTACATGAAGTCACAGGTGTCCAGTCATATTCAATTGTTTTTCCTAAACCTGTTCACCTTTTTTCTCCCTTCCTCTGGATTCTCATTGTCTGTGCAGAGGTGGATCCAGACCCACGCCGGAGCATCATAAGCAGCGCGTTAATACTGAGGGATGTGGAGTTTGATGATACAGCTGTCTATCAGTGTGAGGCCATCAACAAATACGGCATGAGCCTCCTGAATAGCTTTATGTTTGTTGTTGGTATGTACGTCGTTTTTTGTTAAAATAACTTCTCTGTTTTACGTCCCCTTCAAATGTCACTATATTACAGGACTCTGTGGTACTTCCCAGAAGTGATTTGAAATAAAGGATCTACTGGTGATGTCATCTCTGTGTCTCTCAGAGCTTCCTCCTCA
This sequence comes from Arrhamphus sclerolepis, assembly GCA_037176975.1. Classification (NCBI taxonomy): domain Eukaryota; kingdom Metazoa; phylum Chordata; class Actinopteri; order Beloniformes; family Hemiramphidae; genus Arrhamphus; species Arrhamphus sclerolepis. The sequence continues at coordinate 8,354 of JBAMYA010048120.1, forward strand.
GATCCTGTCCTCTGATGGGGTCCTGTACGGGGCCGTTGTAGGCGGAGACATCAGCTTGGACTGTGAATCTTTTGGCTCCCCTCGACCACACATTGCATGGTGAGGAACACAATGTAGAATAGAATTAATAAACCAATCAATCAACTTTATTTCTACTGGAGGACTGGAGGCAGAAGTGGTCGGCACCCCGGCTCTGCACGTCAAAGCCAGGGGTGAAAGTAAGCCGGTATGGTCCAATACTGCATACCACTAAAAGAGCCAGGTGCAGTACCTAGTACTAGGAAGATGGGGGGGGGGTGGCTGCCTGCCTGCTATAAAGCCCTCATTCAGAACCAGTCAGGGCTGCACTCTGGGTCAGAAAATAGATCCAACATGCAGTCTTGAAAACCACTTTGTACATTTAAAAATTCTTTTGAGCTCATTCTGAATTGTTTCTGAACTGTCCGTGGTGTGTTTTAGTTCATGCTGGATGGAGTCTTGGCCGGGCATCTCCCTCTCTTCTGCTTCCCTCCCCCTCCCCTCGGAGACAGCCCGGTGGTCTCCTCGGCGCCCAGTCTTCAAAACGTGTACCACATTTTTAATGTCTTAATGTTCGTTGCAAAATTTCCAAATTTAAATCAGTAGGACAGTAAGCAGCTGTGTTTTGTGAAGTTATAGAACGATATAGAACAGCTCAGAAGGGAAACTGCTTATGAGCTAACGACTGGAGATTATACTCAGCAGCATGTGAGTGCACATGCACATCTTCTTTCCAAAACACGACGGTTGCTATGGGGATCGTTGCATTTGATTTAATGCACTAGGATGTTTTCACATGTGAAGAAACACCGCTTACGCTGGGACAGGATGAACAATAAATTACACCAACAAAATTCCTCACTTTCTTCTGATTGGCTACCATACAGCGGGTTTGCACGTGACATCACAGCAGCAGAAGTCGCTGCGGTTCCACCCAGTGAGTGGCAGAAAGACAGAGCTGAGCAGCCGCGTTGGCTTAAATATGTCTAAACATAGAGCTGATGTGTGATTGACTGTACAAACAGGTTTAAAAAGCAGTCAGAGGTTTCTTTTTACAGGCTGCTGAGAACTAAAGAAAAGAGAAGCAGATGGATCTCTGTCTTTATTCAAATGGAAAGAAGCTGCACATACAATCCTGTGATGTTTGGATGAGCACTGTAAAGCAAGTCTGACAAATAAACGTCATATTCTGCAAATTCTTGATATAAAAGTATTCAAATAGTTTTAACATAAGTGTCCAGTCAGTCTAGATCTGCTGATGTCTCACTTTCCAACCTTGAACATGAAACAATGGAGAAATAGCCGAGATAACGCCAAAAAGCTCTGTAAGTTTAGAACAACAATGTAAAACATAATTAACGTCTGTAAAACAGCTCCTTTGTTCACAGCAGCAGTCATAATTTAGTCGCTCATATTCAGGCTTTACTGTATATTTTCACAGCGTTGAAATCAGGTCCATATAAATGTTAGGATACGTGTTTTCTGGCCACATGTTAGTGTTGGTGGACCACTGGTTCTCTGGTAGCTGGTATGGATGTCAGTGCTGGTGGACCACTGGGTCTCTGGTAGCTGGTATGGATGTCAGTGCTGGTGGACCACTGGTTCTCTGGTAGCTGGTATGGATGTCAGTGCTGGT
>JBAMYA010048121.1:0-10006 GCA_037176975.1 Arrhamphus sclerolepis
ACATCCGTAATATTGACTCTTTGCCTCAATTTAAATCCAGACTCAAAACTCATCTGTTTCAGTCAGCATACGGTCCACTTCCTGTGATTTTAATGTTGTGCTCTTTGTTGTTTTATTTTATCCTGTTTTTATACTGTAAAGTGTCCTTGAGTGACCTGAAAGACGCTACAAATAAAATGTAGTATTATTATTATTATTACATCCATGAGACTCTGAGAGGACTGAATTCTGCTGTTTACACCCTCTTCCTCTTAGACTGTTGACCTACTGTTGTGGAATTAGAATTGTATCTAGATTTTTAACCTATGTGTGTGTTTTAATGTTGCTGTGCGTGGTGTGGGAACACGCTTTCGTACTCTATTCGATGTGTGAAGTTCTAAACGTAAAAATTAAGTACTTTGAATTTGAATCAGCTAATGTCATGTCGGCTAACATTCTTCAGGCTGGTAGCTGAAATGGTGGTTCTGTCCAGGATCATGAAGGTTCTTCTTCCTCCACAGCCAACACTGCTGGAGTGTTCCACTTGCGCTCTCCTCAAGGGAAGTACAAGATGAACCTCAGCGAGGCCGACGCCTCCTGCCGAGCTGAGGATGCCACATTGGCCACCTTCAAGCAGCTGGGAGATGCTCAGCAGGTCAGCCAACACCGCCACCTTAATAACCAGAGTCCTGTTCAGCTGCCAGGTCTTCCTCACAGGGTCATTCTTTCTAGAACCAGCAGAACATTGACCAGCAGGACTGAATCTAATCAATAAACCGATCATGAATGATCAAATAAATGTACAGATTTTGTATTCCTGAATGACGGTGCTCCAGCAGAACTAGCCTGGAGGGGTTCAGAAGCACTAGTTCATTTTAAATTCATTATTCAGATTTTACAGCAGCAGTCCATGCTAGGATTTCAAATGGTGTTTGTGTGGTTCTTTCAGCTGGGGATGCATCTGTGCGTTGCTGGCTGGATGGAGGGGGGTAAGGTGGGGTACCCAACTCGCTTTCCGTCAGTCAAGTGTGGAGACAACCACGTGGGCTTGGTCCTGTACAAAGAACCAGTGGACCAGAGCAGCCAGTATGACGCCTACTGCTACAGGCTCAGAGGTATGGTGGGAGCAGAGTCACTCTTCATTTTGCTGCAGTGTCACAACTTCTCTTTATGACCAGATAATTTGGTTTTTTAATATTTTTATCTCCTCTGTGGCTCCTTATCTGCAGAGGAGATCCTGGATGAAACTGTTTATACTTAGAACAAAACATTTCCTGCAGCCTTCAAAGAGCTGTGGTCTCTGCAGGTCACACTACAAGTTTCTTTTTCTGTTCAATCACAATAAAAAATGATGAAAACAATTTCTTTTAGCTGCAGCCACTGAAAACACTATAGATTGAAGGTACTTTTTTATCGTCTTCTGAAATCCAGAATCAGTTTCTACCTTTGACCTTAAACCTGGAGTTTAGACAGTAGGTGGTTGTAGCGGTTGTACAGGGTGTAGCAATTGGAGGGGTGTAGCAATTGGAGCGGTTGTAGAGGTTGTAGCAATTGTGGCAGAGGTAGCAATCGGAGCAGTTGGAGATGTAGCACATGTAGAGGTTTTAGAGGTTGTAGCAGGTATAGCCGTTAAAACAGTTGTAGCAATTGGAGCGATTGGAGATGTAGCAGTTGGAGCAGTTGTAAAGGTTTAAGAGGTTGTAGCAGGTGTCGCCGTTACAACAGTTGTAGCAATTGGAGCGATTAGAAATGTAGCAGTTGGAGTCCTTGGAGCAGTTACAGAGTTTGTAGCAGTTGAGCTGTTGGAGCTGTTGAACGATTACAGAAGTTGGAGTCATTGGAGAGGTTGTAGAGATTGAAGCAGTTGTATTAGTCATAGCGGTTGTAGACACTGTAGTGGTTATAGCAATCACAGCAGTTATAGAGGCTGTCGCAAATGTAATGGATGTAGAAGTTTTAGCAACTGTAGCAATTGTACCAGTTGTACCAGTTGTAGCAGTTGTAGCATTCAGAGCAGTTTTAGCAGTTTTAACAATTGGAGTGGTTTGAGAGGTTGTAACAGTTCAGCTGTTGTAGAGGTTGTCACAGCTGTAGAGATTGTAGGAGTTGTAGAGGTTGGAGCGGTTATAGAGGTTGTAGTGGTTGGAACTGTTTTAGCAGTCGTAGAGGTTGTAGCAGTGTTAGCAATCAGAGCAGTTGGACAGGTTGTCGCAGTTGGAGCAGTTCGATAGCATGGAACAGTTAGAATGGTTGCAGCATTGGAGTTATTACAGAGGTCGGAGCTCTTGGAGAGGTTGAAGCAGTTGTATCAGTTGCTGTGGTTGTAGATGCTGTAGCTTTTGTAGCATTGGAGCCCTTGGAGAGGTTCTAGCAGCTGTAGAGATTGAAGAAGTTGTATCAGTTGTAGCGGTTGTAGACAGGGTGAGGGTTAGGATTAGGATTAGCAGTTGGAGCAGTTGTAGAGGTTGTAGCTGTTGTACCAATCAGAGTGGTTGGAGACGTTGTCAGTTGTAGTGGTTATAGCAGTTGTAGCTATCAGAGCAGTTACAGAGGTTGTAACACTTGGCGCAATTGGAGAAGTTAGAGAGCATGTAGCAGTTGGAGTGGTTGTAGCACTGGAGCGATTGGAGAGACTGCAGTGATTGTAGAGGTTGAACCACTTGGAGCAATCTCAGTGGTTGGAGAGGTTGTAGCAGTTTGTGTGGTTAGAGAGCTTTTAGCATTTGGAATAGTTGTAGCATTGGAGTGATTGGAGCTGTTGTAGAGGTTGTAACAGTTGTGGAGGTTGTCAGAGCTGTAGAGGTTGTAGCGACTGTAGCAGTCAGAGCAGTTGTAACAGTTGGAGTGGTTTGAACTGTTTTAGCAGTTGTAGTGGTTGTAGTAGTTGGAGCTGTTGTGGTGGTTGAAGCACTTCCAGTGGTTGTACAGGTTGTCACAGTTTTAGCATTGGAGCAGTGTTAGTGAACTGTAGCAATTTTAGTGGTTGGAGAGGTTGTAGCAGGTGATCCATCAGCATGTGGGCCAAAGATAGCATGAGCCAGATGTTGCTGTTTGTGTTCGCAGATGTTTCATGTACATGTCTTGCTGGTTACGTTGGAAATGGAGAATTCTGCAACGGTGTCCTGACTAGTGTCCTGGCCACCTACAGGAACTTCTCCATCTTCTACAAGGTAAGTGCAGCAGTTGTCTGTACGATGAGAACCAGGACCTCTACAGGTGGTCTTCCTCTGAAACCTCCAGGGACTGGATTATTACAGATGCCTCAAGGCACAAACCAAAAAAATGCCTGAGTGGTTTCTGTTTCTGATGGAGGTATCTGGTCCAACAGTCAGTCTTCTTCTAAAGTTAACTTGATTTGTTGGAAGGAGCCCAGACCTATTCTGTTCCACCTCCTCAGCTCACAATAAGACACTCCCAACCCAACCAGGAGTTGTCAGTGTCCAGTGTCTACCAGAAATACGTTTCCAAGACAGCTGGGGAGATCAGAACAAACATGGAGCAGTTCAGAAGCATCCCAGAATGACAGTGGTCCACCAGAACCACCATGTAGTGATTTCGAAGTGTCCCAGAAGCGACCATCCGCTCTCATATGCTGGAGACATGCATTCAGTCTGGTTCTGGGTCCCTGCTAAACCACCTGAGTTTCTGTACATGAAGTATGACATGAGAATCTGGTGGATTTCAAAATAAAAAATCAGCAGATGGCTGCATATTTCATAGATGAAGGTGCAGAGTTGCAGCTCAGCCATTAGAAGGTGGAAATGTCAGAGTATTTCTAAAGCTTTTAACTTTATTTGTGCTGATCTACAACAGTCATCTTAAGAACCTTTCCCCAAAGTATTCAAAACTTGACAAATTTAAATGCCTAGCTCAGTCCATGTACACCAGGTCCTTTAACTGGAGAACCACTAGAACATAAGAGCCTCCAAGACCACGAAGATGGTGAAGGAATGCAGACACCTGTACGTGTACTTCATCCCTCTAACACCATCTGATGAACCTGTAGACCTGCATCCCTCTAACACCATCAGAACCTATAGATTTACATGTTTCTCCAGCCAGGTAGAAAAAGTGTGTGTAAATGTTGAACCAGATGTTCAATGGTTTCTCTGCAGATGTTGCTGGACTACGGTGAATCATCTGTGGAGGGAAGACAGGTGCTGGAAGTTCTGTCTCACAGGAAGTCTGAAGTCACGCTGTTTGTTCCTCACAATGCTGGCTTCACACAAAACCAGGTGAGGACAAGTCCAGTTCAGTCATGATTAAAAGATGAAACTAAGATAAACTGAAGATCTCTGTAATCATTTTACTGCATATGTGTTTCTTTGTCTGCTTTCTAGCCCAGGAACCACCAACACACTTATAGCTTTCTCTCAGTGACACACACATTTATAAGATAAATTTATTTATTATTATTTACACAATTTTCACATAGATTGGAGCTTTATCATTCAAAGCTTTGTATGTTGGAAGTAATATTTGAATTCAATTCTACATTTAACAGGTAGCCAATGTAATGAAGCTAGAACTGGTGAGCTAAGCCAACTTTATTTATAAGCACTTTAAAAACAGTAACCACTGACCAACGTGCTGAACATAAAATACATTTGCACAACAAAAACACAGATTCAAAAACAAACAATAAAAACTGCAATGATAGAAATGAAGAATAAAATTAATAGATTAAGATGATGAAATTAAAAATTACAAGATAAAATCAACATCTCAAGCTGGGTTAAAAGCCTGGCAGAAAAAGTGGGTCTTAAGAGATGATTTAAAAATGGCCAAGGAAGAAGACTGTCTGATATTTAATGGTAACACGTTCCACAATTTGGGGGCTACAACAGCAAACCTCCAGTCCCCCCTGAGCCTCCACCGAGTCCTCAGTACATCCAGAAGCAGCTGGTCAGCTGATCTGAGTGACCAGAAGGAGAGTGCAGATGCAACAGCTCAGACAGGTAGGGCGGGGCAAGACCATTCAAAGATTTAAAAACAAATAAAAGGATTTTAAAATGAACTCTAAAACGGACAGGCAGCCAGTGCAGTGAGGATAAAACAGGAGTAATGTGCTCTCTCTTCCGTGTTCCTGTTAAAAGCTGTGCAGCAGCGTCCTGCACCAGCTGAAGACCAGACAGGGCGGACTGGCCAACACCACCATACAAGGAGTTCCAGTAGTCCAGCTGACTGGTGATAAAAGCATGGATTACAGATTACAATGATCCTTTGATAAAATAGACCTTAGTTTAGCCAACTGTCTCAGATGAAAAAAAAAAAAAGCTAGATTTCACCACTGCACTGATCGGATGGTCCAGTCTAAAACCCAGGTTAGTTACGATCGGCTTCTCGTACTGTCCTAGGGGGCCTAAATCGGGAGGAGACAATCCTCTAGTGATACTGGGACTAAAAACAATCACTTCTGACTTTTTTTCATTAAAAACTAAGAAATTTAGAGCCAACCAGGCTTTCAGTTCTTCAAAGCACTTTGTTATTGTTTGCAAGGAGTTGGTACCCTCCTGTTTTAGCTGCAAACAGGCCTGAGTGTTGTCTGCATAACAATGAAAGACTATGTTGTACTTTCTAAAAATTAAGAAAAATATGCAGCAAGTACAAGGAAAAAAGCAGAGGGCCAAGTGTTGAGCCCTGAGGGACACCACACAACAAAGATGCAGAGGATGACATGAAATCGTTGAGACCAACACAAAAAGATCTCTGAGCCAGGTAAGATCTGAACCTCTCCAGGGCCATTCCATGGATGCCAGCACAATGCTCTAAACGAGTTAATAAGATGGTGTGATCCACAGTGTTAAAGGCAGCTGTTAAATCTAAGAGAACTAGAATTGCGTAGTTCCCTGAATCTGTAGCTAGGAGGATGTCGTTAAAAACTCTCAACAGCACAGACTCTGTGCAATGAAGACCAGACTTAAAAACCTCGAGGATATTATTTTTAACTAAGAAGGCTTTCAGTTGACCATAAACAACCTTCTCCAAAATTTTGGAGAGAATAGGAAGCTTGGAAAGACCTAAAATTCCAAAGGACAGTGTGATCCAAGCCAGGTTGAACTATTGCAGCGCCACAAAGCTGAGCGGAAGTGGAAATGGGACAAACTGCAGGTGTCTTTTCAAATGCTCAGGGACCGCTGGCGTCAGTATCAGACAACTGTGAAAAATGCTAAAAGAGAACATTTACGGAATATTATTGTGTCTAATTGTCACGAGCCTCGTGTTTTATTTAAAACAATTGATTCTGCTCTTAATGCCCAGCAAACTGTCTGGATGGAGACGTCATCTGCGACTTGTGAAACATTTCTTGACTTGTCTCTTCTGCTGGGGCTCTCATCTCACCCCCTGCTTGTGACCCCTCAGTTTCTGTCACCTGCTCGGCTGTCTTCCACCAGTTCCAGCCTGTGACTCTGTCCTGTTTGGAGGAGATTCTTGATCATATGAAGCCCTCAGGTTCTCCAAATGATGCTGCTCCTCCTCAACTGTTTAAAGAGGATTTTTCCACGGTTGGTACCTCTGTTCTTGCGGTCATTAACAGCAGTCTGTCCTCAGGTGTGGTCCCTGGATATTTTAAACACACAGGAGGGCAACCCCTGATTAAAAAACCTGGGCTAGATCCCTCAGTTCTTGCCAATTTCCAAACTGCCTTTTATTTCAAAAAACATTGAGAAAATAATCTACAGTCAACTAATGGCTTTTCTGACAATTTCCAATCCTGTTTTAAATATCTGCATAGCACTGAATCAGCTCTAGCTTAACCAGAGACTCTGGTGACTGTGTTATTCTTTTGCTTTTAGACTTAACTGCAGCATTTGATACAGTGGACCTTGAAATCCTGATCCCTCACATGGAGCTCTGGAATGGTTTAGGTCGTACTTGACAGACCGAACTTTCTGTGTCAGCCTTGGTACCTCAGTGCCCTCTTTTATTTTCTTTATATTTGCTCCCACTTGGTACCATACTTAGAAATCATGGGATTCAGTACCACTGTTACGCAGATGACAATTTATGTCCCCCTTAAAAAGAAAGATTCAGTCACTGCTCTACGACATGAAGGCCTGGATTTTTTAATTTTAACAAAAAGAAGACTGAGGTCATGGTTTTTGGTGGCACCTCTGGAAGACTCCTTTCTGAGCTGGGCTCCTTGGCCCAGCATGTTAAACCAGTCATCTCTAACCTTGGAGTAAGAGTGGATATGGAACTTAAGTTCGACAGCCAGATCAGGGAGGTTGTTAAATCCAGTTTTTATCATTTGAGGCAGCTCGCTAGAATAAAGCCGATTCTCTCCAAGCAACAGTTTGAGATTGTGATCCAGGCGTTTGTCACTACTCAGCTGCATTACTGTAACGCCCTTTATGTGGGGGTAAATGTGTCCTCCATCGCCCATCTTCAGATGGTCCAAAACGCTGCTGCATGTCTTTTAACTGGCAAACACAAGCAAATTATCCCATTTTAGCTTCACTCCACTGGCTGTCCGTTCATTTTAAGATTCATTTTAAAATTCTTTTATTTGCTTTTAAGTCCCTGAATGGTCTTGTCCCGCTGTACCTCTCTGAGCTTCTACATCCCTACACACCCAGTCGCCGTCTCAGGTCAGCTGGTCAGCTTCTCCTGAGTGTACCGAAAACCAAGCGGAAGCTCAAAGGGGATCGTGTCTTTGCTGTTGCAGTCCTAAAGTTATGGAAGGATCTGCCTCAGCACAAACAAAAGACAGACAAAAACACAACAACAAACAAAATATGCACATATATAATAATAACAGTTATAACATCATTGGAAAGTACATGGTACCAGATGTATTTAGTGGCAACTGCAGTTCAACTGAGTGTGAACCTGACAAACACCTGAATATAAACACGTGTGTGTGTGTGTGTGTGTGAGTGAGGGTGCTGAGTCTGTAAGGTTTCTCCATAAGAATGTTCAATAGTGGCTGTGGGGACCCACAAATCCTCCCCGAGGACATGAGGAAGACCAGAACCCCAGACACCCAGCGGGCCCCCAAGCACGGAGCCCCAGGAGCGTCCCCACAGAGACAAATGCACCCGCCCCCCAGAGAAGAGCAGAGGAGAACCCGGCGCGACACTCCCAAAGCCACAGTGCCGAAGCCCCAGGGGTCTCTAGCGACGAGCCCACAGGCCCCGTCGGGAACCCGCTACGCCGGAGCAGATCCAGCCATGGACAGAGAGACCCGAGCCCCGAGGGCACCCTACCCCCTAGCACAGGCCCGACAGAGCCCGGGCACTCGGACCCGGCAAGCAGCCACCAGGGCAGGCCGGTACATACCCAAGCACCCAGCCCCAGAACCCGAGAGCCACCAGTGCACCGGCGGGCAGGGTTACCGGTCACCAGAGGGGAGTGTGACGGGGGAAGTAGCCTCCATATTTAGTGGGAGACACCAAAATGATCCAGGAGAGGGGTGGTCCAGAACCCAACCTGGCAGAAATACAGGCACACACAAACACAATCACACATTCCCACCTTCATGCTCACACAGACATTCACACTCACTCATCCTACATAAACACACAAAGATGGACGTTCTACACCCACTCGTACTCCCCATTCAGACTTTATATTCCCAGATCCAGGTAACGTCCCCCAGAGGGGAAACCCGTCCCTGGACCCAGGTGACGTTTCCCTTGTTCTGAGGTGGAAAGGAGCAGACTGAGCCCACATGGGGGCTCCAACCCCATCCAGAGACAGAGCCAGAAGAAGTCCATGCAGTCCCAGCAAGTCAGCCAGCCAGCCAGAGCAGTCCCAGGGCAAAACAGTCCAAACTCTCCAGTGATCCCCGTGGGCCCCCCACAGGCCCCGACCCAAGCTCCCTCCAGGGCCACTCCGAACCAGCACACAAACACCCAACATGTGCCCCAAACACAGATGCCACGAGTCTCCCATCCACGGGGGGGGAGAACTCCAACCTCGAAAGGCCAATGAGAACGCACAAGCACAGCGTGAGCTCCGCACACAGCCCCCACCCACGGCACCTCCCGCTGCATCCCGCACCAAGGCAATGGTCCCAAATGACACCACCCCAGCCCTACAGACAAATGTGACAGAGGAGATGCCACTGAGCCAAGCAACCATACCAACCCCTCTGACCCAACACCAAGACAGGACCTTCCGCCCCACACACACACACACATCAGCCACATCTCTCCATTGCTGCAACGCCAGCCCAGGGAAAACTATCACCAAGGTTCATCCACACCGCAACCACCCAACCATCCAAAACATCAGCGGCTCCACATCTGAAAGGATGCAAATCCCCCACAGCACACTCTGCAACCCTCCGGAGCACCCTCCCAACAGAAAATCGAGGATCCCCTCAGGCCAATGCCAGCAACTCCAGCCCACTCGTCCATGAAACAACAGGCGCCTGCACCAGCCAGGAATCCACAACCAGGCCAGCACACAGCTCCAGGCCAAAGACAACCCACTAGCCACCCAGCAAGGTGCACTCCACTACCCCTTCCTGGTCAACAGCGGCCGCAGGCCAGCCCCAGGCCAGGGACCAGAGCAGCAGGGAGAGGCAACAGATGAAGGCCAGCTAAGTGTACCAGAGACCAGGCACCCCCTCTAATCCCACACCACGGATCTGGAGGCATCCAGGCACCAATAACAGTCAGTCCCCACCCTGGTAGAGGGTTGTGAAAATCAGCGCAATCACAGGGCCCAGCAACACTGCTCGTACCGCACCAACACGACGGCCAGGGCACCACCATGAAGGACCACCACCCCACCACCTACAGCCACTACCCAGCCAAGGGCAAGATGTGATAAAAGGCACCTAAAAAAAGTGTTGAGAGCTGATTTCAATCTCCTGTTAAAGTTATCAACAATAAAATCACATGATGCAGGCAAAATGTGAGCAAGAGTTTGGTTTAAAATGTCAATAAAATTTGCAACCACTTCAGAAGTAATATATCGTTTCCTCACAGTTCTCACCAGGGCCTCCTGCTGGCTAAAACTGGTGATGTTAAAAAACACACAGTAGTGGTCTGACACAGCCAGGTCAACAACAGAG
>JBAMYA010048122.1:0-10006 GCA_037176975.1 Arrhamphus sclerolepis
TATATATTGTATGCTACTGAAGGCAAGGTAGCAAGTAAGAAATCCACTTTGCAATGAAATTAATTTGAGTACAGTGTTTTATTGGACCTGCCATGCTCACCTGCATGTGGAGGCATGAATGCAGCGTGTGAGTGTGGTGTAGCAGAGCTGGCAGAGCCTGGTCTACAGCTAAGAGGTTTAAAGCCTGAAGATCTGTGGGAAGCCATGCTGGATGCAGAGTTGGGGAAACTGTTCTCACAACCTGCAGACACCAGGAACTGAGCCTCCGGTGGGAGCAGTGAAGGACCCTGAAGAACAAAACAAATATCATTTTGACAACACTGTGACACAATGCTGATTATGTAATCAAAATCTTTTATTTTTCTTTCTTTGTTTCTTTCTTTATACATATGTATGTTCGTGTGTGTGTTTGTTTTAAACATGCACAAGAAAAACTGTGTGTGGACTGACACAGAAACGCTGCCGAGCTACAGAGAGATCCATGCCCTCGCTGAGAGGATATTTCTCTGCTGTCGACTGCACACTCTCCTCACTGTCGAGCTCTGAGCCGTCCAGTCCGAGACCTTTTCTCCGCAGGGTCTGTTGCAAAACAGAAGATTCTCACTGAAAATTATTGGCAATGAAAGCATAGTTTGGACATGCAAGAATGATGTGTGAATGCTCAAAGCTGTTAAGTTTACAATGCAAATCTGTATCATCCCTCAGTATTTTCAAAGAAGATGCATTGGATGACCCTAACTTTAACTGAAAACCATACCTACTGTATATTTGTATAATGAAACCTTTCATTTAACTCCTTTAGGTATTTCCAGCAGTACCTCCAGTATGTCAGTGTTGGTGCGGCTCTCGTGGGGCTCGCTGTACTCTGTGTATTTCAGCAGCACCTTATCCATGTCTGTGCTGGCGTACTGGAACAGTCGGTTGGTGCTGTTGAAGATGATGAGGGCAATCTCACAGTCACAGAGCACGCTCAGCTCATACGCCTTCTTCATCAGACCAAACTTACGTTTGGTGAAGGTCACCTATGATGATTAAAAAAAAAGAAAAAAAAAGACTGGATGTACGGAATGCGTGTAATACATGAAGCACTTCATATTGGTTAACATGTCGGTTAATTGCATGCATTTATTTTAAAGGTTATTGTTTTTTTTGCTTGTTCTTTTTGTTTTGTCGTTGTTCTTGTTGTTTTATTCTGTTGAAACCAGAATCCTCAGATCTAAACTTATTGATTTCAAACAATATCAGCCCAGACAGTCATATGGTGTCACATTTATGTCAAGAGTCAATCAAACATGCTAAAGTTTGCTTGAGCTACAACTCTGCTGCTTGTAGTACCTGCTTGCTTGCAAACATGTTGTATTCCATTTTAAAACAGAATCTGTGCAGACAGATTTCCTGTAGTCCAGTAAAAGCTCTTTTCTTTGTTCACAAACCTTTGCACTTGTTCGCTTGCAAGCCAAACCAGGAATTTTAGGATCATGTTTGTGTTGCTCCCTTATTATATCATCAGGCGCTTGATAGTGCAGATTCTCTTCTGCAGCACTGTAGCTAGCATTGTTTAGCTTCCTTTTGTTCATTTCCTTAAAGTAAATTAGACCCAGCAATGAAGCATGTGAGTTGGAGCTAATGAATATCAAGTGACAGTAATTTTTACTTAGCAACCTGACTTTCTACATGACTTGAAAACAACAAAGAACAAGCAGTAGCATGAAATACATAAAAAGAAACATAATGGTACCAAGTGGACCAATCACATTTGTTACAGACTGCGTAAACCCAACATGTAGTTATGGCCACTAGCTAAGCCAAACATACACAGTCGCTTTGACACTCAAGCTTAAACCACACTTGAGTGTGCAGATTTAGTTTTGAAGTGGAACAGAACATGTTGGTGAGCATGCAGGGGCTTTTTGTGCAAGACTAAAGCCTTTTTAGGGAGATCAGCAAAATTTCTGAAGAGGAATATATGAACAAACTCGAGAGCATGTCGAGTACACTCAACATGTGACATGCATGTAACACCATAAAACCAAGTCGGGGTTGTTAGGAAACGAAAAAAAAAAAAATGTGCACATGTTATTGTGTAGAAGGTCAGATAGCTAAAGACACTTTGCACCCAGTTTAATAAACCAATTAACTGATTTATTCATTTTTACTTTGGTAAAATAGTATTTATGTTGCGTCGTGGATATGCTACATTCTTAAGCTTACATATTTTTAAAAATAGTAATAAACTATGAATATGTTTTATCTAACCAGAGAAGTATCTCTCTAACATGATCTTTGGCGTCTAAGCGAAGCCCAAATGACATCAGCATTATATATGCATATGTGATCTGCTTTTGGCTTTGTCCCCCGTAAAACTCTTCAACTTCTTCATTTGTAAAATACTTTTCTTTTTAAACATACATGCATATATATATATATAGAGAGAGAGAGCTTTCAGAGTGATAAGCGGCAGCGAGAAGCAGCAACCAAACACGCCTCCCCATTATCTATACCTGCACATGCCTGTGCAGGGTAATTGGGGGTGCAGGTGAAAGGCAGGGGTCACCCTGGACATGTCACCAGTCCACATCCAGGGCCACATGTGGACAAACAACCACTTGCACTCTCATTCACACCTAAAGAAACACTGGTTAAACCTAACAAGCATGTTTTTGGACTGTGGGAGGAAGCTGGAGAACCTGATGAGAACCCACGTAGACAAGTGGAGAACATGTAAACTCCACACAAAAAGGCCCCTGTGGGGTCTTGAACCAAGACGTAACAGCGCTAACCACCAACGCACCACTTATTTATTATTATTATTATTTTGCCATCTTTCGATGTTGGCTTGTTTGTGTGCTCACTTCATTTTGTTCAATGAAAAAGACCATGAGTGGTCTCAGTGTTTATTTTTCAATAATAAGTGTATTTATACTCAGTGGGCTGCATATTTAATTCAATTCAAAAATAGTTTATTAATCTCTGAAGGACCCCTATAAAAAAAATGCATGCTACAACCGTTATAAAATATGGGATTTCCGTACACAAAACTTAATTCATTGCTGTACTACTCAACACTGAAACACAATGAAAACAATAAGGATATGCTATTAGCAAGTTCTCAGAGCCTCAGGTGATGTATTTTGTATCATAAAGATGCAAAAAAAAACATTACTAACACTTAATCTTTTCATGACAGGCTAGGTTGTGGGTCAGGGGTCTGCAGAAATCTCATTGGGTAAAGGACAAGACTTGAAACCACATTTGGATAGGTGTGATCTTTGAGCCCTCAGGCAGTTAAAGAGGAAAACCAACAGGCCACCGCTATCAGAATAGCCACATGCGCAAAACAGTACCATGTAAAAGTTTAGTCACTCTGTACAGTCTGCTGCTGCCTCCAGAAATATAGCTTGAAACTGTATTACGCAAAGAGGAAGACGTATCATCTCATCCACGGAACGCCACAATTCTTGTGCTTGACTGGTCTGAAAGCGCTTCAGATCCGCTGCTTGATGGAAATGGATCGCGCTTTGTGAAGAGTAGAGCCAGATATCAATGACCATGAACTACTGTATTTTCCATGAGTGGGGACAAACTCAGATTACAAACAGTTAATTTCCTCTTTTCTTAAATGACTTAACTTATAATTGTAAGGAAAAGTATTATCTTGAAAACAGTTAATGTGTTTAATGTGATTTTGTCTTTTGTTGACATCAAATTCTAAATTTGTCTTTACAAAAAAAAAAAGGATATATAATCAATATGTTCAATAAAGACAAAAATATTCACTTTGTACTTGTTGTGTCTATTAAATTGCAGATTCAAGTGTAATAATAAAAGTTTTGTAACTACAGTAGGAATTTAAACGTACCTGTCTGTTTCTCTGGTCAAGAATGCGAGAAATTTGGATTTTCTTTCTGCCCATTTTTTTCCTTTTTGTATCCTTTAACCTGTGAGAGAAGAAAAAAAGCACTTAGTTGAAAAATACAACAACATTTAATGCCTAGCATTCTTATTAACACGTGTTAAATCTAACTTTTTGTCTTTAGATCATGGAAAATAAAAGTTTGGAGAAACACAGGAGGAAAAAAAAAAGTATGTACGTTATTGGTGAGAATTTGACATAACCCACAAAAAAGAAATCTTCATGGCTTATAATTGAAGTGAATATAGAAAAATGCTCAATGAACATAATTTATGATTTCAACTTTTGCAGTTCACACTGTATGTGTGCATAGATATACTTGCTCTGTGAATTGAAGTGGCACTATTCATATTTCAGATACTGTTTGCTGTGGCTCACATATTTATAAGAATGAGATATCAAGAGTCCTCATTTTTAACTTTTAAGTGAAAGTTAAAACAAACAAATAATTACAACTCAATTACCATCCATTTTTTAAGTCTTTCAGTGAGGTGTTATTTTTATTATATAAATGCAGCTATGTTCAATATTATTTCTTACATTTCTGTTAGTCTGCTGGGAAAATGTCCTCAGTTTGCTTTCAGCGTCTGATCAGGTCCCTTCCTCTTGTTAGAGACAGGGAACTTATTTTTATCGCTATGAGGCGATGTGGTCTAAAGTTAGAGCGTCTCTTCCTGGGCCATCAGTCCACACAGACTGACACTCGTAGTGTGGGTTACCCCTGGGCCAGCAGCACTGTGCTTGACTGCACCGCACAGCCCCAAGGGACAGGGTTAAATATGAGTCCACAGTTCCTTTTAAATGTTCAACAGGCAATAGAAGAAACCAAACAGCCAAAAGAAAACGGTGTGTTTTTGAAAGATGGCTGATGCTGAGAGCCACCCACTCCTCTCTCACACACCAGGTCAGAGAAACAGCAGGACTTGTAGGGGCAGAGAGTAAAGACGTGGATGGCTTGTGGTTGCCTTGAGAATGTTTTGAGATCCAGATCCTCTGTTTTTCATTTTTATCATAATGTTTTTGTGTTTTTGTTTTTTTTTTACTTTGGTCTAGAAGACCCTTCTCTTGTTCATAGACGTGGACATGATGGACAAATCGGGTGATAATTGTCTTATTAGTGATATCTTTGTATATGTTATCTTGTTAAGTGCTGATCTCATTCTTCTGACCTGACCATGCAGGACTTCTCCAAAGCCCAGAGGAGTTTTCACTGTTTTTTTTCCCCCTCAATTCTGGACATGTATTGGACGCTTCTATATTTAGTGGTCTGCTTCTGCTGATGCTGCCTGAGCGGATATGGCGCCCATGTTCCCACGACCCCTAAAGTGCCCGCTGTTTCTCAACGTAAGCTTGGCACACAAGCATCTATGTCATTTCTGGTGGAATCCACCTCTTTGCCCTTAAAATTACCTTATAAAGTCCTCAGCTCAGTGATGACAGCCACAGTCAAACTTATCATTGCCTCTATCAGAGTGCAATGGACAAACAGGACCACAAAAACCAGTGTTGTCAGTTTGATTGAAAACTCAGCTACCACAAAGAGTTCTCACGAGGTCTGATCAAGCCGCTCCTTTTTCTCTGGACCAGAACTGAAAATATTTAACCTCATATCAAGGTTTTTCAGTGAAAACAGAGGGAAGTGGAACATATGTTCTGCATAGAGCAGAAAGATTTTTATCTCATAGTTATATAGACATTTCCTCTTGTCTAAGAAATAACCAAATGACAGCAAAAGACAAAAGACAGCCCTGTCTAAACACATGACTACCTGAGCATATATAACTATACGTACAACCAAACAATGTCAGATAGCTGTACAGCTCTTTGTGGTGATGCAGGTTTGTAAAAAGCCTAAAGGACAAGGTAAGCAGGAAAAGACAGGCTTATCTCATGTTTTCTCTGCTCAAACTGCCATTTGAGGCTTGTGTTGATAGCTTCAGAACCAGCCAGGCTGCCAAATGCACTTACACCTCATTACCTTCAATCTCCAACTCTTGGAGATGCCATCTCACAGAAAACAGTGACGTGAAAAGGAAGTATTAGGATAGTATATGGATGCTAAACAGAATTCAAGTCTATCCTTTAATAGTGCAATAATTGCACACATGCAGAATTGCCCCTGGGATCTTTGGCATACCCTGGGATCTCCTGACTAATCCCTGACAAGCATACCAAAACAGCAACACACATTAACAGAAAAGATCCTTCTAACTTTTTTTTTATTTTTCATTTTTACTGTTTATTTCTCCCTCAGGTATCTCTGTACAATTTATTTTGCTGTGGCAAAAAGAAAAAAAAAACTTGCACGCATGATTGAGGAGGGGGTAAAAGTAGGGCATTTGTAGAGTATTGAGGGTTCGGCTTCAGTGGTTTTCTTTCCATGAGTCATGTAGAGCATGCTGCTTGTAAATGTTTCGAAAGCACGATAAACACGTGCATGAATATTAGCTAGTCTAGCTAATAACTATTCCTGTGGCGTGGCATCAAATGCAGAAATCCATGAGCAATGTTATCTATTCAGTATGGGCAAATAGAAAACACCTTTTCGTAGAAGGACAAAAAAAATGAAACAAAACAACAACTTTTCACACCATAGTCTTGCTGTGCTGTCAAATACCATAATAATTAGTGGCTTCATCAGTTGTGTGAGAGCGGTACCTCTCATGACTAATGTTTCAACCTGGTATATTGAAGCCTGGCTGCAGTTGCAATAGTGTGGATGACGGGTAATAGCTATTTAAACCAATGGATTTAACTGGATTATATTCAACTTCGTAAAATTAGAACGCTTTCTGTGAAAAGTGACTTAAGATGAAATTGATCTGAATTCTGTACTTTAGGTTTAAAGTACATTGGATTTAATTTAAATCATGCACAAAAAGAAATTAAGAAAAAAGAGGTAAAAGGAAGTAACTGGGGCTTTATTTTAATTTTTTATTTATTTTTAATTACCTGAAAAATAGATTTTCCTGTCCTCAAACTGGGATACAAAAACGTCTGTCTGTATCATCTTGAGGGTCAGACAGTTCATGTGCTAACTGGGCCTTTGGAGAGTAATGGAGTGGGAATATTTGTCTAATTTTAACTAGAGATAATTGAATTGCTTTGATATTTTTGATCAGAGTAGTGGTACATACCGTATGCATGAATATGACATTTGATCGGTCCATAAATAGACAAAACACTATTTTTGAGACTTTATAACACATGCGTCAATCATGGCAACACTTTCAAATTCTGGGAAAGAATAAACATGAACCAAACTGAGCTGTGGTGCTTCTTAAAGTGAACAGCTTCATGCTGAAAAGACTCAAAGAGTCATGGGAATGGTTCATTCTTGCAGGTGGGTTAGCCTTTTTGTCGCTCAATGACTATAAAAACAGTAAAAATACAAAATTTTTCAAAGTGCTTGTACACATTAAGGCCCAATGAATTGTTTATGTCAGTCAAAATAGAAAGTTTAAGAATAGCTCATCTGTCCTCGGGTTACCAAGCCCCCCTGTCTAATATAGCTTCATCTATAGGCAGCTCTCAATAACACAGCAACAGGTACTTCACTCGCAGCTGTGTCATGAAATCTGCAACACAGGAAATTCTTAGAAACCATTGCTAATTTGCCTTACACCGAACTGATGATAACAATAATAATAATAATAATAGTAATAATAATAATAACAATAATAATAATAATAATAATAATGATAGACTAAAACAGAAAGTCTGATCTCACCTGCTCCTCGATGTCTTTTTCCCCACTTCTTTTTTTCTTTTTTCTTTTTTTTCCTCCCTATTTCTCACTTGACCAACATGAAACAGATAACGACACTTGTCTATGTGAGCGGGAGAAGTCCTGCCGTGCGCTCTGCTCCGGTGCTGATGCGCAGATATTGACCTGATGCAGACGTGCTGGATGGTTGGATGGTTCAGGAGCGCTGCGCGCTGGTTTCCAACAGCTGGCTGCTGCCCCCGCCCGCCTCTCTGTCACCGCACCGCCCCCCCTCCCGTGCCATTGGCCACACTCCACCGCCTCCCATCCGCCTTCCAAAGCAGCAAAAAAGCTGCCGGCAAGTTCACAGCAGAAACAGTATTATTTATCTACTTGTCTCTTATTTAGTATATTTTAGGGAGTATGAACAATCTGATCACTAGGAAGACTTTTGTTAAGCAGGGTTGGTGAGAGAGATTACAGCATTATATTGTGAGTACAAAAGTTGTAGTCTTCCTTTAATTATATGTTTAGTTTTTTGTATATAAACAAAAATCAAACTGTAGCAGGTAAATGGAAAATGCAACTTCAAGTGAATAACATAATTTCACTTTTTTCACTGTATCATTATTTCTTTTTACAAAAAAGCCAAAAGGAAAAATGTGTCCAATACTAAACAGCCCCTTGATGCTTTCACTGTCTTTAAGAAACTATGTCACTGCCAGGTTCTGCTACTCATCAGCACTTGATGTAAAACGCCATGATGGAGCATTCAGGAAAAGACTGAAGAAGCGCAGCTTGTTTGAATGGTTGTCAGGATAAAATGTCTTTTGGCTAAAGACAAGATGGGAGCGTGACTGAAGTTCACATCACTGCACCTGAACAAATCACTAGATATCTGGTCCAACCAAAGAAGAGATGTTTGACATAAATACCCAGTGCCATGCTCAGCCAAAAGCAAACACAATATTTCTGCAGAAGCACCTCATATCCACCATCAAGAGCAGAGGAGGTTTGGGGGTTCCCCTTCCCCAGAGAACCTTGGTAATTAAGTCACCTCCTCTGTCTACCAGAGTATTCTGGAGGCAGATATGAGATCACAATGCAACAGCTAAAGCTTGGTGTTTTGTTTTTGTTTTCCTTTGAGCTTATTTTATTCTCAGCTTCTCTCTCTTGGTGTGAAAATCCCAGGAACCTGCTCTTTTTGTTGCACCAAGTTGGTTACCTGGTCTTTACAAAGAGCTTCTTCCCTGGATTCTCGCATTTTCGTTTTGATCTTAGTGCTGAATATATATTAAATAGTTATAGGGGACTTAAACATTCATGCTGAAAAGAATATTCTTACTGTTACCTTCAGCTCTATGTTTGACACTATTGTCTTTTCTAAAACTGTGTACGGGCCTGATTATTATTTTCTACATACCTTTGAACTTATTTGGAATAGAGAGGAAACAACTTATTAATAATACTTCCCACACAACTCAGTCTTATCTTTTTTTTTTTAATTTACATTAACTGACTGCTCGAGGAGGAAATTTCATTGTCATTGGGGTTTATGAGAGCATGGTGCTCTAAGTTTCGACAACAGTTCTATTGTTGTATTCTATATTTTCTATGTCCCAACAGACTTTACTTCTGCACAGGCCAGTTCTCTGTTGACTGTATTACCACTCTCATGCACACAACACTTGACAGAACTGCCCCTCTCGAAAAAAGGTAATCAGTCAGAGGAAGCTAGCTTCATTGTTTAATTAAGAGCTGTGTACCTTAAAGCAGACATTGAGAAAGCTAGAAAGGTTATGATGCTTCACTAAGTTTGAAGAATGTTACACGATCTGGAACTATAGTCCTCAACTGCTTATAATTCAACATTAATCGAGGAAAACAAAAACGACCCCATGTTTCCTTTTATCCCTGACACCATGTTAAGAGTCAGAGCTCTGATGAGCCTTTTTTTCCTCTCAGCAGTGATGACTTTATGACCTTTTTCATAAAAAAGATTCTTTCCAGTATAGTGCAAATTTGTGGCACCCCTCTCAGAACAGCTTTGGAACCTAATTTGTGTCTGAAAGGTTTTCCTTCCAGTTGAGCTCTCTAAACTGGGAGTAATAAGTGATGTCTTTCACTTGATTAATATTTTTGAAATATTTTAAAAAGGAGTAAAAAAAGTTTGCAAATCTAACTGAGCAATTTACACAGAGGTAATTTGTTTGAAAACTTTCAGGATTCAGACGATGTCATTGTACAGAAACAGCACTGGTAAAAGTTGCCTCAGAGGCTGGACTTGTGTCTATATTGGTCATGTTAGACCTCAATGCTGCATTTAATACAGATGATTGCGACACTCTTTTACAGAGGCTTGGACATGTTATTTGTATTAAGTAAAC
>JBAMYA010048123.1:0-10005 GCA_037176975.1 Arrhamphus sclerolepis
AGTAGCACATCAATCACCTCTGTCTGTGACATGGTCATAAAGAACAACACACTCACAGACACACACAGAGAAACACAACACTCCACAACAGTCTCCCATTGACTTTTGTTGCTCTGAGTACATCACCTTGTTGCTCTGATTCGTTGTAGTGCCAAACAACTGCATGCAGAGGCATTTTAAAGGCATTTAAAGAAACATACTTTCCTTTCCAGGTATATTTGATTTCTAATCCTGAGAAAATGCATTCCTCAGTCCTGAATGGTACCACTCAAGTGGCCTGTTGCAGTAGCTCTTTTTAAATCACGTCTTTTTATTTTGTATCTTCAAAGATTTTGTCCTGAGCATTTTATAGATTTCTCCTGGTATGTCTGGCACTTTGTAACATCTGTTATAATGAGTGACCATGACAACTGAAAGTTGTTTACATGTAGCTGATAGAGCTTTCCAAAAGCAGGCAAATTACCAGACTCAGACCCCAAATGCAGACAAATTGAAGACAGAGGTCAAACATGTAGAACTGGAGAAAAATAGAGCGCAAGAATAGAGAATTTTAACGATTTTATCCATCAGTCATCATAGAGAGTCTAAAATCCCTGAGAAATGGGCGACTGTGGAGCAGAATAGAATAGAATAGAATAGAATAGAATAGAATAGAATAGAATAGAATAGAATAGAATAGAGTAGAATAGAATAGAATCTCTTTTTTTGTCATTGTAACATGTACAATTGAATGCAGTCCTGAGCCAGTCCTGGTAAATATATAAAAGCAGGTAATGATAGTTAAACATTAAATTACAGTTAAAAATACAAAACACACACAGAATCACAGAAACACGTACTGCACCTTGTCGTTCCTCCCGAGAATCCTCAGGAAATAAGAGTCTCAGCTGTGGTTTCCTCACCACCTCTGTCCACCATGTGGACTCCCAGGAAGTCCAAAATATCAGAGATGAACAATGGCTGAAAGTTTGTTTTATATTATATTGTTTTATATTTCCTGACATCCATCAGCTCATTGGTTTTTGCACTCCGGTCTGTAGGTGAAAAATGTGTTAAATACTATAAAATGCCCAACTAACCTCAGTCACAACCGGATAACTATTTTAACTTGGATCAGGTCATATAAGATGGCTGACAAGAAGTGTTGGCTAATTCATTACACCTGGGTTAGCGGATGGGCTGCTGGCTTTTCAAATTGAACCAACAAGGATTCAGGGCCTCTCTCTTTCTTTCAGTTGTGGGTTGATGTTGAGTTGTTCTTTTTTTACATTTTTGTAATGTTAAATACATTTTTATTTTGAATGCCGTGTGTTCTCTTGGTTTTTGTCTTGTCTTTGAACTGGGTTGTGACATGAACTTAAAAATCAGGCTTCAGTCCCAGGTCTACTGAACCTTCTGATCTGTTTCACCTGTGTCACATCAGCCCCTGTCTGTATACTGTATGGTCTTGTGTTTCTTTGAGTGCTTGCTGGTCCACCCTGTTCACTCACCATATTGCTGCCCTGCATGTTCTCTGCACTTTAATTAAAAATAAAGGACTATTTCTTGGATTCCTCCTGTGTTTGAGTCCTCACCACGCTTCATCCCATGACAGTGTTCCTATTGGTGTATTAGCTGACAGAGGTCGTAGAGGCAGCAACAGGCCGTCACACTCCCAGATAATTCTTCCAAATTTCAGACACTGCTAATATCTGTTGTAGCCCGTCTTTGGTCGTAAGATCATTCTTTCATCTTTGCCCCTGTCTCATTGTGAGATCTGAATGACAACAGTGGCTGATATTTTTCCTCAATTGCCCATCTTTAGTGTCGTTATACAGGGTGAATCCAGCATTTGTCCACTTTCAATTCTGTCTATCTATACTCTGTAGCACTGGTAGTTAGCTGCATATTTCATGCTGTGCAGCATTCTGCCATGAAGCAACATGCAGATGTCACAAGAAAAAATAATGGGACAGGAGTCCAAAGTTACTTTGGCTGGTTTTTGCTGATAGCAGGAGCAGGAGACAACAAAAGCTTTCATGACAGATGCTGTAAAAATCATTCCAACTGCGATGAAACCTGTGCATGTGCTGCACTGTTAGCTGCTAGATGGATGACAGTAACATGGAGGCCATCAGGAAAATATGTAGTCATGAAGACATGGAAGTTAAAACAGGCAAGAACAAGATTTGAAATAAGGCCTTACAAGATATTAATCAGCTGAGTTACTATGTTTTGTTATAGTACAATAATCACTCAGACGCCAACAGTATAGCAACCTAATACTCCACGCTGTTTGACTGGAATTATGTATGACTATTAGCCAGGCTCAGACCTAATGGGCTGCTATTTCAACAGCTCTGGTGGACTAGTTTAAATTTTGTACAACAATTTTGGTGAGAGTGGAACACAGCTTTTCACCTCAACCTCATTTTTCTAACAGGGTAGGATTAATTCAAATTGTTTCAGGCAGGAAAACAAGACTCTCCCAGCTGAGTTGGATCTATGTCAGAAATCAAACCCTGGCCTCTGCTGACGCTCTCTGCCTCTATTTTGCCCTCAAGCATCTTTGATGAATTGTATATAAAACAGCGATTGATATGGGAAGACTGAAGTGGAGGAAGAGGTGAAAACAAACTCAGTAGAATTAAATAACTTTTACAACTAAAAAGGACATTTATGAATTAATAAAAAGACAGCAAAATGCCAGACTGTCTATTTTTAGTTTGCTTTTTTCCTCTGCAGAGCATTTGTGCACAGCAGTACTTGCTCTTTTAGCCTTCCTCTATAACATTTTGAAACTACGCAGGTGCGTGCATGTGCACACCTGCAGAATGGGCGAGAAACACATTTTGCCCCCCGGTTTGTTCTTTTGCACTGGTGCACGGTAACATATCAGTCTTTGTATAATGGAAATCATACAAAGGTGAATTCAGTAGAAATGCCTTTTGGATAAACAGCAGAAGCTCTTGCTGCTCTCGTCTCTCGGAAACATGGTGAGTGTTACTCTGATTTGCCATTAAAGCGATGCCCTAAAATGAGGTTTGTCCATTTGAGCCTGTGAGTCGATATGTTAGGGTGGGTGCGAGACGAGGAGTAGATGAATGTTGTGTGTGCATTTTCCAGCCAAGTGGAATCAGACAGTAACTTCTTTAAATAACAGATGAGCTCCAGCACCATCTGCATACATCATGTTGTGCTAGACTGATCAGAAGGAAGACAGGTAGCAAGGCAGAGTAAACCCCTGTAGAATTTTAGACCTAATTTCACGAGACACTGGATGTTGTGAGAATTATACCAGGCAGGGAAGCCAGCTTTTTCTGCACCATTTGGGTAGTATTTTTGCTCAGTCTGCCTGGCTTCCTTTTTTCTTTTTTCTGTTGTTTTTTTATTTTAAATGCATCAGCAGGTTTACCATGGCACATTACTGACACATTGAACAGATCCCAGTGCACTGCGTGACAAACACACGTGGAACAGCTGCCACTCTGTATTTGAATCACATTTTCTTTCATTACTGGATGAAAAACAAAGTTGTACCTGATCTGTTTTTGTTTTACAATTCCAACAGACCTCTCACATTACCAGCAACCAGTCCCTTTAATGTTTCGGTCAAATTTAAAGCAAAATGCAAGCCACAACTACGGCAAAACCTTTGAATTATGAGAATGTAAATACACTGAAGAAGGGTTCTTTATCCAAGTAAGAAAGAAAACTACAAAAACAGATTTGTGAAACTGAAACAACCCGTCTGCCTCTTTTTTGCAAAGAAATTTCAGGCGTCCCAGTCGCTGCGTGGGTGTCTGTCAGCTTATCAAGTCAATTTAATCAAACCACTGAGACAGTTTAAGATTACAATCTGAAGCTTAAATATGCAAGATGGCCATCAGTTAAGGAAAAAAACATGTTATGTTTTTAATGTATTCTCATTTTCAAAACACATGTTTGAAAGTACCTACTGCAGAAGTAACAATCCATATAGCACATTAACGTTGTACGTTGTACACGTAGTGAAAGCCATTTGTAGACTTTATTCGCATCTGGAGTTCAGAACTACTAACTTTTTCATGAACGTCAAAACAAACATAAACTTGTCCTTCTTGAACTGTTTTTGTCATGATGCATTTTATGGTGCAAAAAACACAATAAATGATTTATTTTCATTGTACTTCATGCAAACTGGATTATTTATGGTTTGATTATGTTCATGCCCTGGCTTTCTCAAACGCCTGGGGTTAATAATGTGAAAGGCCAAAAGTCAAAAATACTGAGACCACGCAAAACTGCACAGCCTTTCATATAACATCAGTAATATGCAGAGAAAAAGAATGAAATATGTTCAAAACTAAAAGCCAAAAACACAAAAATCTACTAGGGTGCATAAAAAGGTTAATTAATTGTTTGCTATTACTGTGTAAAGAGAATTTCAGTTAATACAGAAAAAAATGCTTCAGAAAATGATCTTCTACCCAACCTTTAATATCCTTGTTCTAAATTTAGGACCAGGGCTTTGGGAGCTTATATCATTCCAATTTAATTATTTTAACCATTTCCATTTCATTCTACCATTTGTTTCCCCC
Source organism: Arrhamphus sclerolepis (assembly GCA_037176975.1). Lineage (NCBI taxonomy): Eukaryota > Metazoa > Chordata > Actinopteri > Beloniformes > Hemiramphidae > Arrhamphus > Arrhamphus sclerolepis. Next base: position 4,560 of record JBAMYA010048123.1, read on the forward strand.
AGTTATTATCTTTGAAATGCTCTATGATGAATGCTAATCCCTTAAAGAACTTGTGTTTTCATGTGAAGTGTCTGAATCTGTCCCTTTCACAGAACTGACCATGTCATCGGCTCTGAGAACCATATTTTATGCAGGGTCATGAGATCAAGTAGGTATTTGTCATTCCCAAGCACACTTCTTGAAAATGGTTAGCTGACTGTCTCCCTGCGATACCACAGTCAGGAGAAAAACAGCATGACACAGGACACAGTCATCTGCTGCACAGAAAAGGATGCTCAGAGACCCCTTCTTATATGTTGTTCTGATTTGCTCCAGTGTTGCATTGATTTGGCAGAAAGATGGTTTGGTAGCAGGCTCGTAGCAGCTGCTCGTGCTTTACCACAGATAAGAGAGCAGCGCATTGGAAAATGAAGTTCTCTTTCACACACACACACACATATACAGACACCCTTTAACAGTCACAGCAAGCACGAGTGTGACCCTGCAAAGAGCACTGAGGTCATCACAGCCGAGATAGTCAGGACTGGAGCCTGGAGGCTGTGCAGCAGTGAAACAGAAGAGAGTACAGCATGTTCCTCGCTGAGGCCAGAGGCCGTGGTTTGCTACTCCCTATGCATGTACTCAGAGGACCTGCTGCTGGCGACATCACACCAGGCCACTCGCAGTGACTTACAGACACTAATTACGGTTTCAACCTTGTGTTCTCGTCAAGTTTGACTCCTCTCCACCTGACCTCTGACTCTTCTACAGCAGAATTTTGACATTCTCTCTCATATCTCCCGCTTCAGGTTTCTCTCACTGCTCAGAGTCTGTCTTTCATTCTCTTTAACACAAATACACATTTAATACGCAACAGTGCCATTTAAGAAAAAAAAAACTTTGATGCACCCAATCACATATTTGTTTTTTTGCTTTTAATTTATAGCATTTTGTTTCAGCATATTATTGAAGCCTGACCTGATTTTGAGCGTTCTTAATTGTTGAAATGTATTTTTCATTATTATTATTATTATTATTCACTATCAAAGTCCCTGCAATTTCATTGTACTTAGAGCTTGTCTGTTTGTGCAATGACAATAAAGTTTTCTGTTCTATTGTAAACAATGTGGAATAAAATAACACAAAAATGTGCGTGGAGAAAAACAGCTCAGAACAAAAACGTAAAGCCAAAGGCCTCAAATGTAGTGGAGGAATGAGAAGATGAACGTTTCATGCTTTTTATAGAGCAGGGTCAAAATATAGTGATTTGAATGGATTCCTATGGACACAAAAATGTATCAGAGGGTCTTTAACGTTAGTATTTAACACAGAGCAAAAATTAATAATTATTTTAAAAATGTTTGAAAACAAAGTTGCCATAGCTTTGTTTTTGTTACACGCACAGTATAAAGTAAAGGAAACAGAAACCACATGACATACCAGCAGTGCTTCACTCTCCTGTAAACATCTTAATCTGAATGTCACAGATACTGTAGCTAAAAATGATGAAATTATGACAAAAACTGTCACCAGTCTTTCTCATCATTATGACAAAAGCCATATAAGCGCATCATCTTGTGAGGGACGACGTAGCCTACAAAAACTGATGAGATTTTACTCTTTCCAACTACTGCAGATGTTTTCCAGTCGCTTTGGATGTTTGTATGGTGATTTTACAACCACTAAAGCCTAAACAATGCTCTCAGGGTAATTTCAATGAAGCATCTGTTGCCTTCAGTGAGCTTTGCCTTTTCGCCCCTTCTCACAAAACATTTACATCAGATTAGTGCCGCTACCGATGCTGGTGTTGGTTTGGAGCCAGTTCTGCATTGGTGCACTGGCCTGAATTTCAACAAGAAACAAATGCTACAAAATGTCCTTTCAGATATGCACTGCTTTCCATAAATCTGGTGGCAACTGATGCTGGTGCTTTTCTGTGATATTTCATGACAGCGATCTGATTAGGTCAGTAGGTTGTTGTTGTTTTGTTTGTTTTTTTCCCAGCATTCAAGCCAAATCAGCCAAGGGAAAGAGTTCAAAAGAGTTGCACGTGAAGTCTAACCAAATCAGTTTTCCACTGCTGCGGTTTAACATGCTTGTTTGCATGATGTGAATTGTTATGGCGCGATAACATGTTGTTACAGTAAGACTGTATCTGTGAGGACTGCCAGGGATCAGTCAAGGTATTGTTATGTCATTTCCAGTAAAAAAGATAATGAACTGTCAACTCCAGTGGGAAACCACAGAGAAGCCCATGAGAAGGCATGTCATCTTCAAACATAGGACGCTGAGCAGACCTGGCAGGTCTAACCAGTTTGCTACGTACACAGCTGCTTTTTAGAGCAAATGCACGAAAGCAGTTCTTTCTAAACTTTCTGTACTACACTGGTGGAAAAACCAGTTTAATTACAACTGAGTTACAAACATTATGTTTAATTATATCAAGGATAGGTCCATAACAGGAAAAGTTAGGACCGTAAACGTAGACTTTTATTTCACTGCACGTAGAATAAATCTGAGACATTTCGTGTTTTATTGTGTCAACGTCATCTCACTTACTAGAAAACTTGCTTCAGACCCAAAACACATTTCAAAACAGTTTGGGGATCGTAAAGCGTTTTACCATTTCTCAATACACAAACCTAGGTTGAATATTTGCAATCTCTGATGCTACATCAAGAATCGTAACTTGTCAAGTAGATGGCATAACTACATGGGATTACTTTGGCATTATGCTAGCTTTGTTGTACTCATTTTTCTGATGCTCTAATGCATGTGGGAAGGCCCATCACACAACATGTCTTGTATCAGACATATCAGTATTCCAGATCTTGTACCTTTCAGTGTCAGCTCAGACAAGGATGTCCCTGCATTTTTCAACAAGACGAAGCAAAACCGCATTCAGCACACAGAGCAAAGGCATAGCTGCAGAAGAGAAAAGAACAGGTCGTGGACTGGCCTGCCAACAGTCATAACCTGTCACCAGGAGAGAAAATGTAGAGAATTTAGGGAGAAAAAAATTTTTGACATGGCGATCCTGTACTGTTGTACATCTTGTGAAGGTGCCTGCCAGGCAGACAAGGCAGTCGCTCTCTAACTTCAGTTTTCCCTTTTTAGTTGCGCTTGATTCCAGAAGCAGTTGCTGATGTGCAAAGATCTGTTACTTAACCATAACACAGGCTTCTTCTGCTTTGACTGGAAAATATCCTGGATCAACTCATGCCCAGCCAGTCCCTGGACACTGACTGCTACTTACCTGAACTGACTGTCTGTTGTCTTATTGTTAAGAAATGTGCCAAAAAGTCTGTTTCATCATAATGCAATGTGGAGACATCATGGGCCCAGCAAACACCTCCACATGGATATGAGGCTCTGCTCTCAGAGCATTTTCCACCATCAACAAAAGCTGTTGATAATCAGTGGCCATGTGCTTCATCACATGTCAAACTCAAGGCATATGGGCCAAATCCGGCCCCCCACAAGTTACAATTTTTGCAAACATTTTCATTTTACAAACAAAATACACAATTCCATAAAAGTCACAATTTTAAAAAATTTAGCAACAAAACTTGCAATTATGTAAAATTCCCCTAAAGAAATTCATGTTTTCGGACAAAAAGTTGAAATTATACAAAATGTACAATTTTTACAATTTTTTTTAATGAAACATTAAAACTTTGTGAAAATTGTGATTTAATGACAAAAAAATCACAATTTTACAACAAAAAGTTGCTTCCGTATATTAGCAAGTTTACAAGAAAAATTTGTGAAAAAAAGGTCGATTTACATTTAAGACTTTTTTTCTAAAAAATCTTTGATTTCATGAAAATAATTTTTTTGTAAAGTTACTATTGAAGGAAAAAATGTTGCATGTTTTATAGCATACAGTGTATAGTTGCACTTTGACACCAAACAAGGAGCTAATTCAAATTATCTTAGCCACCAAGAAAAGCAGCAAAGGGACCAAGAACTTCAAGTTGCAAGTCTCCAGGTGTCTTTCATCAAGAAACACCATCGTAGACCGAGTCCAGGAAGAACAACTGGCCCCTTGATGTTTACCATGGTGATGATGTGGCCTGAGATGAAACCCTTGTACTGCAGGAACAACTTCTGCAGAGCCTCTGTGACGGTAGTCAGTCCATGCACAGCAGTCATCACCAAATAATTGCTCAGTTTTCAAAAAGAAAAAAAAGTCTGTTTCATAATCCCTGGCTAAATTCAATCCCTTTGAAGTGAAAGCTTGTAAGGTCTCATATTTAGGCCCCTGAAAGCCATAGCTGGATCTCACATGGTCAACTAAACTATGCAATTCTCCCAGTGAAATTACAAGTCTAACCATGTACTTAAATGTTCTATATAGTCATTACTTTGTTCTTCCTTGCCAGCAAAATCATGTAGTCCTCGCATATCTTCAGAGACAGGAAATATCATGCAGAACCCACTGGTGCATTTACTCTGTGGTACAAATTTGGAATGGAAAGAAGAGGAAGATGAAGCGATGTGAGGACATTTCAAGTACCAAGTTGACAAGTTCCATCAATGGTGTTGTACTAAGGGTGAAATTTAGGTATCATTGTCACATTCTAGAACAACGTCTGTGTTCACACCGTAAGATTTTGGCCATCTCAGGTGAAAGATGGTCATGGGAAAAAATCATCCATTGCTTAAAAACAGTGGTGGTAGATTTGATGATGAGACAGAAGCAAAGATGAAAGATAGAACCGGCTTACGATCAAAGATGGCCTACAACAGATATCAGCAGTGTCAGAAATTTGGAGGAATCATCTTAGATTGTGTCAGCCTGTTGCTGCCTCTATAATCTCTGTCAGCTAACCAACCAATAGGAAAGCACCATAAAATAATGTAAACATCAGTGCATTTACACAGTAGCCTAGCAACAACAGCACCAGATACAACAGAGAAATGGGAAGAAAAACGTATAAGTCAAATAAAGAAGAAAGACACTTCTTTTTCTTGATTTTATTTCTTTTCTTTTCAAAGCACTACGACACCACTACGTGAACTGCATATGCATTAGAACATTTACCAGTCCCTCTAGGAATGAGCAATCTTGCAATCGCAATAATTAACTCAAATTTAACCAAAGTCCACCTAAATATGTGAAGGGTTGCAATTTTTCTAATTTACAGCAATGACTCCACGATTTTTGGTCACGCAGAGCAAAATCAGCATAAAAGCAGTACATGAATGGAGAGAAACAGAACTCCAATTCTCACAGTTCTGGAAGTGAAACTACAAATGCTACTGGTTATCAGGCAGGTTTTATCAATCAGTACTGGTATAAAAGACATCCGCTGTCTTCTGACAACAAAAATAACAGAGAAAGACCATGAAAAACAGCTTCCAAATGTTGTGCATGAAAGTAGACGTGTTATGTATGGCTCAGTTTTCTTAGAGAACCCAGGAGCAGAGCTGAGACGGTTAGAGCTTGGGTGGTTTTTATTCT
>JBAMYA010048124.1:0-10003 GCA_037176975.1 Arrhamphus sclerolepis
GGAGGGGCCTAGCCAGTCTCCAGATCTCAACCCCATAGAACATCTTTGGAGGGAGTTGAAAGTCTGTGTTGCCCAGCGACAGCCCCAAAACATCACTGCTCTGGAGGAGATCTGCATGGAGGAATGGGCCAAGATATCAGCAACAGTGTGTGAAAACCTTGTGAAGACTTCTAGAAAAGGTTTGACATCTGTTATTACCAACAAAGGTTATATAACTATATGAGCTTTTGTCATTGAACAAATACTTATTTCCCACTGTCATTTGTAAATAGATTCTTTAGAAATCAGCCAATGTGATTTTCTGGATTTTTTTGGTTTTTTTTCTCGTTTTGTCTCTCATAGTTGAAGTTCACCTATGGTGAAAATTACAGGCGTCTCTCATCTTTTTAAGAGAGAGAACTTGTAAAATTGATGGTTGACTAAATACTTTTTCTCCCCACTGTATGACCATGTGATATTTCAGTTTTTCTTTTCAAATAAATCTGCAAAAATGTCAACAATTCTGTTTTTCTGACAATATGGGCTGCTGTGTGTACATTGAGGGAAAAAAACGAACTTAAATGATTTTAGCAAATGGCTGCAATATAACAGAGTGAAAAATACTGAATACTTTCCGTACCCACTGTACATCGACTTACTGGTGAGATGGCTCTCAACCTCACATCGATAAAAGTTCAGAAGTTTGTTTGAGCAGAATCTCCTAAATTTACATGGGAATAAAACGCTCATCTTTGGATGGTTTACGTCTAAAATCTATACAAAGGTCACCACCTGCATACTTGATCAGATTGTTGGGTTGAGAAGCTACGCAATCATTCAGGATTCGATGCAAAAAGCAAATGAGCTCAATCAGAAACACAATCATTGATTTTCACTGCATCTGTTCACATAAAACACTTGTTGGAGGCCAGAGTTGCAAGACTTTAACAAGGTTTTTAAAACTTGCAGCTTCAACTGTACATATGCTGCACCAAATAAGATGGTTTTCCTGGAATAATGTGAATCAGATGGAATGATGGCTACTTGGTTGAGACACATACTGCATGACGACTGCATAGCTCCTGGCAGATGTGATTGTTCTCGCTTTCTCTCACCTTCCCTCTTTCCTTAAAAGAGCAACAACAACCACAAAAACAAAGACTGTGGGAAAGATTTAGAACAGAACTACCCACAATACCGCATCACGGACACATGTTGATCACACACATAATTGTTAAAGATACACGCATCTCACACAGTCGAGCCAATCTGTCAGCTCTGATCTAATCAGGCCCAGCTGCTTGGGAATGAGCTGCTCTGACATTTACAGCACCTGATCACATCCGTACCAACTGTCTGCGTGTGTGTGTGTGTGTGTGTGTGTGTGTGTGTGATAAAGCGTCAAGCTAAATAGTTTGTGCGTTCAAGGTTTGACATTAACGGTTGACTGCATGTCTGCAGCAGCTAAACTCTGTGTTTGGGCAAGTGGAAAGTTACGGCAAATGGATTCAAATGTCATTGCTCTATGTGTTTTTAAAAGAATTCATTTTATATATTTCTTTAGAGCTCTGTCATATAAAGTTCTGAATGACAGAAGAAACTAGTCCCGAAGCTTCTCTGAACAGAGACCCTTCCCAACATCAAGACTTATAAGCTAAAACAGAGAATAATCAGCTGCTAAGATCATCAGAAGTTCGCAGAAGCCAAAAAAAACAAACAAACATTCAGAACTGAAAACCAAAAATAAACATTCAGGTTCACCTCTAGTCAGTTTCTTCCCCTCTCTCTCTCTTTTTAACTTGGGCTTAAAATATGACCTAATTTTATTGTACTCTTACAAATCTGGATTTGGAAACAACTCTTCTATTAAAATCTTCCCTTAATGCTCAGTCAAGTTCCTTGAAGAAAAGCTCATTAAAAAGAAAAGGAAATGTAAACAAATATATTAGTTGCCATGTTGATGTGGTACAGCAACAATAAAACATTAGACACAACCAGCAAAGAGTTTTAGGTATTAGCAGGGTATCATCAGCATAAAGTTACTACAACAATTTACAAGAAAGAGCATGAAGCTGATGGTGAGAAGTTCTGGCTTCGACATCGTTGTTTGTGATTCGTTGAAAAAGACAAGAAAAAAAAAGTATTTTAAATCCTGTATGAGGGTTCAGACTTAAACATGTCTGGGAAATCCAGTTGGAGAGACATTTAAAACCACCTCCACATGTGGAAAAAATGTATGTTTTTGACCTGTTCATTATATTTAATGTGATATCGAGCTATAGACATTTTCAGGTTTTTATCTAGGTCAGGGACTCCCACACTGCTGCTGGGGAGTGCACGAGATGAAAAATGTAATGCTAATAACTACACAATTACAGTGTTTACTTCCCACACAATAAAGTCGTGTAAATAAACATTTCCTCTGTAAGATTTAAAATAAAAATATTGTAATTTGAATCAATGAATAAATGTATTTATTAATTAAAATTACAATTACTATTCAAAATGCATAGAAGACGGTTTTCTTCTTCTACACACTGAAATTGCGCAACTCGCTTGTGGCCTCTACTTTATTCATTGTTGCAAATATGCTCAATTGGCTGAAATCAGGGAAACTGTCAAAGTTAGTGATAAAGGAGGAGAGGAACCAAGAGAGAGATGAATCAGAGGCAAGAGAGGAGAGAACTGCAACGGATCTGGGAGAAGAAAAAGAGCGGGAAGGAGATGGCAACAAGGCAAAAGAGGTGAAGAGGGTGAACACCAGATGGGGAAAAAAAAGAAGGAAATATGATGAAAATGATCTGGATGTGGGCTTCACTTGGACTGGTGATCCAGACTGCCCAAAGCTGCTGCGGTGCATGGTCGCTGTGAGGTTCTCGCAAACAGCTGCCTGAAGCCGCCTTATCTACGTAGCCACCTTCACACGAAGCATGCTAATGTAGTTCAAAAGCCTCTTACATTTTTTAAATCGAAATTGGAGGAGTTGCAAAGCAACCAAAAAACAACTGCAGTTTCATTCATATGTTGGGTCTACAAAAGACGCATTACAGGCTTCATATCTTCTCAGCTACAGAATAGCGAGAAAGGGGCTGCCTCACACAACTGCCGAAGACCTGTGCTGGTGGGACGCATGATTGCACAGAAAGAAGCAAAAGAGTTGGACATGGTTCCAGTGTCCAATAACACTGTGTCGCGCTGCATCCATGCAATGTCTGAAGACATCCTGACTACATCAGTCAGCCGTGTGAAGGAAAGCGAGTTTTACTCTCTGCAAGTGGACAAGTCTACAGATGTGGCAAATCTGGCCAGTCTTCTGGTGTAAGTCCGTTACCTTTTTGAAGGCACGGCGCAAGAAGATTTTTTGTTCTGCCGACCCCTTGCTACCCGAACAACAGGAGAGGAAATCTTCAATTTAATTGACATGTTTATGAGGACCAACGGGATCGACTGGACACGCTGCGTGGACATTTGCACTGACGGGGAAAAATCAATGACGGGGAAGCACACAGGGCTTATAGCTCATATCAGGAAAGTACGTCCGTCCATTCACTGGTTACACTGCAGTGTTCACAGGGAGGCCTTGGCAGCCTAAAACATGCCAGCTGATCTACCTGCAGTCCTGAATGATGCTGTGAAACTGATGGACTTCATTAAAGCTTCCCGCCACATTCAAGACTGTTCACATTGTTCTGCAATGAGATGGGCAGCGAACACAAAGCATTGCTGCTGCACACTGAAGTGCATTGGTTGTCCCACAGCAAAGTCTTGACAAGGCTTTTTGAACTGCGACACGAGCTTCAGCAGATTTTTGAGGACAATCAGTTTCATTTGGCTTCCAGTCTGCGTGACGAAGACTTTCTGAAGAGACTCGCCTAACTGGCGGACATATTCTCTGCTCTGAATGAACAGAATCTAAGTCTGCAGGGAGACAGTGTTACCGTCTTCAACACACAAGACAAGATTGAAGCTGTGATGAAGAAGCTACGGTTCTGGGCGAGCTGTGTGAGTGAGAACACACTCCTGTGTTTCCCTACGCTTCCCGAGTTCTTGGGGGAAAATGACGTGCACCTCGGTGAGCGTTTGAAAAGTCTCATAATTGAACTTGCTTTCAACGCTAATAAAAAGCATGTTGCATTTTTATTTATCTAATTTAAATAAAGGTGAAGGTGTGGGGGATTGGGGGTGCGTCAACACGGTTGGGACATAGAAGGTGGTGCGCGACTAAACAAGTTTGGGAACCGCTGATGGAGGTATTATCTTTTCCAGGCATTTTGTCTTTAAACACATCATCTCACCTTTTTTTCCATTTAAGACAAGTGTGTTTGGCTACCAAAGAAAATAAAGCAAGCAAACCATCTGTCTGAAGAGCCAGTGACTCAAAAGCTTAATCTCAAAGCTATAAATTATACTACAAGATGAAAGTTTCTATTTAAAAAGGCTTCATGTCACGTGTAATTGTGCCCCTATAGACTCAGAGGGAATCAAATACCTGGTATTTGGCCTGAAATAACTTCCTCACATGTGTTTTCTGTACAGAAGTAAAGTGCCACTGTTGTTTCACCTTTAGTAAAAATCTGGATCTCCTAGAAGATCAATAGTTCAATTCTAAAACTGATAAATAATGTAAACCAAAGAAAAGTTAAATAACTTAAAAATGTTTTGGGGTAGAGTGAGGCGCATTCTGACAGACCACATACAGTAAGCCATGGGTACTTCTTTCCACTGGAATGCAGGAAATGAACTTTCATGGGTTTCCCCCCATTTTTAAGAGACAAACCAGAGCACCAACTATTTTAAGACTCTGGAAGTAGACTGCAATTATCCTTTGATCTGACAGAGCAATGGGAGAGAACACGTACAGCTAATGGCCTGCATGGCTTCCTTTGTAGATAAAGGCAGAGAACGGAGGAGAGTTATTCTGCCGAAATCTGGCTTGAAAACACAAGCTTCACTTCAGCACTCGTACTTCACAAAACACAAAAATGTAAAGGAATCAGGCAGCAAGTAAAAGGAATGGAAGGAGTGAAAGTATGCTGTTAAATGTGTTAGTGATTTTTTTTTTAAAGGTCATTTTGCACTATTTAGGTCGGTCCAAATGAGCGTTGGTCATTTCGTGTCGGGTGCTTGGGTCAGTGTGGACCATTGACTAGAAAAAAATATTGCACGAACTACAGAGACAAACTACAGAAAGCCTTTAAAGCCAATTTTTCCTTGAACCACAGTACCCACCTTTTTTTGCAAAAAGGTGAATGCTGTCAGTCAAGTGCATCAAATGACATCCTGGCATCTGATTGATTAGCTTTATTTCTTAATATAAATTTGTCTGATGTGGTACAAAAAACCCAACCTCCAGTACAGTTGTCATGGAGGTTAATGGTAATAATAATACAATAATATAACAATAATAGTATCAGGCTGTAAGTATGTTTAATTCTGCTGAACAAATGTCACTTTTAACATGGAGGTCAATGGAGATTTGCTCTGTTTTGGAGCCAGCACCTGGTGGTCAGTCCAGGAACTGCATCTCAACGTACCTTGTGGATGAGCTTGAACCCGAAAGTGGGATGGTTGCTACCCGGTGTCGACACAACAAGCACGCTCTGGCACATACCAAAATGGCCGTACCATGACCACGTCTTCTCTTAACTCTGGTTCAGTTAGTTTGTGGTGTGAAAGCATCATGACCTCAAGCTGAACCAACTACGTGGTGTTCAACAGATCAGTAGCACAAGCAGTTGCGGACAAACTACTTTTCGCTGCTTTGCTTAGAAGCTGTTTAGCTCATCTAGAGTGTGATACAAACAAATAATATTAAAAAAAATATCATGAAGTTGTTGTGTCGCCACGCTTTTCAGCTCTTTTCTTTTGGGCAGGTTGTCATGGAACTTTGTGGAACTATTAAAAGCTACAGTTCCACAACAAACCGCTAGGTACTAGCTCCAAAATGGAGCATGTTAAAGTGGCTTTTATCTTTATTTATTTGGGCTTTTAAGACCTGGAATATATTTTCTGTTTATAATGTGTATGTGAATACATCATGGCTGACACGTACATCCTTGCGTGTCAGCCTAAAAAATACATCACGTGAGATGCAATATCCATTTGAACTGTCGAGAGGCTAATGTAGGTCAGAGCAACAGTTCTACAAGTCAACTTTCATAACACTCTTCTGCAATACGACCTTTATATACAACCGCTAGCTGTGTGTGGCGTTGCTCGTGTTCAGCTAAGGAACAGCCTGACGGAACAAGTTGCTAAACTTTGTAAACCTTGTATGTATGAAAAACACTGTCAGTATTTCTCATCAGTTTCCCACATCGGTGAAATAAGACACACAAACTCCCATCCATGGGGGAAGGTGGGAAGTTGCTCAGTGGTGTTTGGCCATGAGCCTGAAGATTGGTGGTTCAAGCCCTAGTTCCTCCTAGGTCCACCGAAGTGTCCTTGGGCAAGACAGTGAATTTCCTGTTGGCGAGCACCGTTGTATGGCAGCTCCACCAACAACCGACAACAGCGTTAAGCGCTTTGGTGCTGTACAAATACATTTGTAAGGTGCTATATAAGTGTAAGTCATTTACCATCTCCAGTGACACTGATGTTTTGTTTTTTTTCTAGCTGTAACTGTAACAAAAACAAAAGAATAACCTCTTCTGTCTCACATCTTTTACACAGCTGTATTGTGGCTTTGGCTCTGCATTGTGCCCCCAAGTGGAGACCTCCAGTATTACAGACTCTGCCCGTGTTGTACGCAAGCAAGAAATGTTCACAACGCAGCATGTTGTAAATGCAAACAAATGTGAACGTATATTCAAACTGGGAGTGTATCCCAGGCCTCAGTGTGACAGATGCACATGCATGTCATTGCAAAAGCAGATTGGACTGGTCTGAACAGCAGGACTGTATGATGCGATATGTGATATGTCACATTTGAAATAGCTTTCTGGAGCTGAAGAACAGGTGAAGCTGATGAGGATTGTAGCTTTGAAGCACAAATTTGACCTCATGGTGGTGGTGAATACCAGTGCAAAGGCTTCTGAGCTACTTCTGTGGAGACTAAATGCTGCCGTCCACCATGCTGCACTGCTAGTGACTGGCAGCTGTGGTGAGGTTTAGTGTGTGCTGCTGCAACAAGTGATCCGTCAAAACAAGCAGACTAGCAGGATCTTAAATAAGTTATGAAGGAAAAAATGAAATGTGTAGCAGAATGTTTAGATACTGTTTACCTATTCTGTGGAGAGCAGCAGAAAGAGGTTTTATTGCAGGATACCTTTTGTTTCAATTGCTCAGATCTTCTCTATTAATATAAATGTTCTCCTTTTTTCTACTACAATCCATTTGTAATGTCAGTGTTTCTAACATCTGGCTCGTGTTTTGTGATCAGCAGCAATTCCCTTTGACCCTATTTGAGGCTTTGTGTCCACCGGATCTGGAGCCATCGATCTGTTTACACCTCTCTGCCTTAATGAATTCACCGGGGAGGCTGGAGAGGCGGCATGACGGATTAAAGGAGGCCATGCTTGGCTCAAACCTCAAAAATGCATGTAATCCTGGGAATATGCATCATGCAGCTGTGTACACGCTACGTCCCCTTCAAGATACTCCCTCACACCGCAGTTTTCTGCTCACCTGAATCCACCTTTCGCTTGACGTCAGCCTGTCACAGCAGATGGGACTTACTACAGACTGGACTTTCAAGGTTATCTGGTCAGACAGGTGGCGCAAAACAAGCACAAGACTGTGTGGAAGTACCAACTCTGGTTTGAGAAGACAAAAACATCTTGATTTGCTTCTGATGCTGATGTTCAAAAGCCTGCAGCAGATGTTTATATTAATTACATCCTTCAACAGTCAACGTCATTCTGAAGGCCACTTTTGCTTTTCTAATCAAGAATCCTCCACTTTTATGTAAAAGCTCTTGGTGTTGTTATCGTCCTACGAGTGTCCAACCATTGACATCATTTTGAGCATCATTTCCATTTCCAGGCCGATCCACCTGCATAAGACATTTAAAAAGAACACATCAAAATCCCCATAAAAGAAACTCATTATTCATTTTCTAAATGTCACTTCTTCAACACTTGAAGTGAAAGTGATGAAAGATTGTTGTGCTTTTTAGTTTTTGTCTTCTCCTTGTAAAATGTAGATTAACTCATCCTACAGCCAGACATATAACAAATAAAATTCCCCCAAAAATGTTAAATTCACTCAAATGTTGAATTTCAGCAGAATGTTCATCAAACAAAATAAAGTTCATCAAACAAGGTAAACTGGGCTATTTGGGAGGGCCAGCATCCCTTGATTCTGTTCTCATCAAAAACAGCATGACCATATTGGACCCAGCATCATCATGGTAGGACCCAACATCATCATGGTAGAACACAACATCACCATGGTAGAACACAACATCACCATGGTAGGACCAAGTATCATCATGGTAGGACCCAGCATCACCATGGTAGGACCCAACATCATCATGGTAGGACCCAACATCATCATGGTAGGACCCAACATCACCATGGTAGAACACAACATCACCATGGTAGGACCAAGTATCATCATGGTAAGACCCAGCATCACCATGGTAGGACCCAACATCATCATGGTAGGACCCAACATCATCATGATAGGACCTGCAGAACCACTCAAAAAGACTTGATATTTAAGTTTCTGACAAAACTTGGGACTTGCCTGTCTGGACCCATGACTTGAATATGGACTGGAGGTCAAAGACTTTGGACTTGCAAAAGAATGACATGTCCCACCTTTGCTATTTGGTCTGGTGCAAATGTTCTTGATCTTGGCAGCTGGTTTGCCTGACCACAATACATTTCTGATCCCAAATACATGATCCTGCTTCTGCAGAAGTTAAAGATTTTTATTTCCCCCAGTAAAATGTTAGTAGTATTTATGTATGTACCTCTATGCTGTAGTGTTTTACAAAGGTTTCCTTTGTAATTCCATATTAATGTTATTAAATCAGCTTTTGATAGTTCTTGACACTGTGCAGAATTCCATTTCTCCGTTTCTCAAAATTTCTAATTTTTTGATATTCAGCTCTGTTGGAGGAGGAATGAGAAGATGCCTTCCAATCTTTACGTGAAGAATTTTCATTTTAACGATTTCAATAACTTTCCAGTGCTTTAGTTGATGAAGTGTAGATCTTCTTTCTATTTGTTCTCCTCAAAGACTTTTTAGGGATAATGCTTTTTGTATCAAAAGAAAATCTTAACCTCCACACCTGTCGGCGGATCCACTGACTTCAAAATTGAAAATGTTCTTCTGTGTTGCTTTAAATGAAAACTGAATGAAATAGAAACCTGACGCCTTGAATGGTTTCCGTGTCCTTGGAGATACAGACATCTGGGAGGCTGTGGGGGAAAGGGCTTTAAGTATCCACACTTCTATGGGAAAAACCTGAGGGGGGGATGGGTCAAGTACCAGGTCATATGACTTCATGCTAGCATTCAAAACTATATTGATACATTTCTATCAAATTCCAAAATGATGTGGACAAAGGCACTGACCATGACGTAAGTATTTACGAATACTTATTACAAACAAATATTTGAGTTCGGGAACAAGAAAGACTTTCTATCCAAAGCTGCGTTTCCTCATGAGACCACAGTGTCCAGATGAGTGAGTGATGTTCAGGAGTCGGGGGGAGTGAAAAAGGTGACTGACAGGCTGCTGCACACAGCAACAGAGAAAAAAACCTCTTAATTGCATCACTGTTTTTGTTGAATACATTTTTGTACCTTAACTGAATTCCGGAGGCAGTTTCTAACTTTCGGGAAGCGGAGTTTGATGTTCGCTCTGTTTACGTAGCTCTGTTAGCTCGATAATTTAGACAATAGGCTGTTGACAGTAACGTTAACGTTCGGTTAGAAAGGTTAAAACAATGCTTGTGTAGTTGTGTTGAATTGTATGCACTTGTGGGAGTTATATGTTACGTTTAACTTACTCTGTCTTTTGCAGACAGCAAGATGTAGGATGTAGGATGTAGGCTATAAGGCTAGTTAACCTC
>JBAMYA010048125.1:0-10003 GCA_037176975.1 Arrhamphus sclerolepis
TCTGTTCCAGGAACTGATGACATATAATGTCTAAGAGCTGACGGGGCAAAGAAATAACACACACACACACACACACAGCAGATATTTAACTTTCAAATGTGGCTCCAGGAACAAACTTTTTATTTTATTTTGCTCCAACGACAATGGTTTTGAGAAGTGTTCCTGATCCCATGCAGTGATTTCCACTCCAGAACTGTGTCTGCCTGAGGGTCTGAAGATCATGAATATAGATGGTGGTTTACAGTCTCGTTCCCTGTGCAGACGTTCCTCCAGACTCTCTAAATCTTTAAGAAAAAAAAAAAAGTGATGTACTGTAGATGATGAAATCCCAGGGTTCTTTGCAATTTAGCTTTGCTTAAACCCTCTTGAACTGTCTGCCTACGCAGATGTTCACATCTTTACTTCTGAAACCAGCAGCCTCTCTGGGTTGCTCTTTGTAAAAGTAATCACACCATAAACTTAATTACAGTAATTGCTAGAGGTTTCATGAGGTGTTTTTTTTTTTTTTTTGTCTTTTCAATTCAAGTATTACACGACTTTCCAGTATTTTGTTTCTGATGCCTGTAAAAGAGTTCTCATTTGATAATTTAATCTCCCGAACTCACCTCTGCCTCCATCTGTCTTTCACATCGCGGCTGGAATGAGCTAAGATCCAAAGAAATGATTCAACTGAAGGAAGCGAGTAGAGCCATTAAAGAAATTAAAAGCTCACAGGCTTTCCATTTTCACCGAGTTAGCTGACTTAACCGGAATAAATCATGATAAATGTCTAAACCTTCTGATCAGTCACTGGAAAAGCAGAGGGGCATTTCAAGAGGAACCAAACACAGGAGAACAACATACTCGGGGATCATCGTGGAGCAAATGGGGAAAGAAATCAGGTGGTGTGATGAAAAAAAAAAATCAAGAACAAAGGAAATTATGCAGAAAAAGAAAAGGGCACAGTAACAGCCAAGAAGACCACTTCTGGGTTCCCTTATTGAAACCAGTGGCAAGGTCCAGTTCCTCACATGACCACTGGGGCTAGCTCTACAAACGGGTCAGTCACCTTTGTCATCTTATTAAAATGTTCAACTGTAGAGAAGAAATAAATAAATATACTTACAGCCTGGTACAAAAAGATGACGGGGGGTGAATTTTCATGTACCGATAATGAGAGTCAACAAACGTATGTATTTTTATGTACAATTAAATATATATTAAATATTAATTTAACCATATTTAAATGTATATTAAACCATACATTTATGTGTCTTATTCAAAGGTGTGTTTGTTTTCTTGAATTAAAACTGTATTGCATCTATGGTGTCAAACATCTCACTATCGTCACTTCAGCTGTTTTAGTGAACGTGACTTCTGAGCTGAATTAAGAGCTAAAAGCTAAATCATTTCCATCTTAAGAAAATAGAATATTGATTGAAGTGCTGTTTTGTGCTAATAAAGTTGTGCACACAACATTTTTGGTTGGCAGGTGCTCAAGCCAAAGGAAAAGCAAAGACACACACTGAGTTAAATAACACTTATTTACATCATCATACCATACTACCACGCTTATTTCTGCAGCCATACGATCACAGAGATACTCTTTTTTTTTTTAATCACAATTTACTTTTGCAACATTATAAATATATTAGGGGTGCTACGCTACACAAAATTCGCAGTTTGGTTCAATACTGTCAACGAGGTGAGGGGTGTAAAGGACCCAAACGCAGGAGAGCAGGCAGGAGGCAGGAGTGATCCAATGTATTTAATGAAGAACACAAAACAAAAACACCGCCAGGGCAGGAAAATCCAATGGACAGGACTCACAAACATGGCAAGGAAACAGTATGGACCAGCACAGGGCAGAGAAAGACAGGACCTTATATTCACACAGGTGAAACACATCAGGGGAAGGAGGGTCAGGAAGGTCAAACAGAACATAACTAGACACAGACAGGACTTCAAAATAAAACAGGAAGTAGCACTAACAATGAGAGAAAAGATCAGGGACAAGAAAACAAGAACCCAGAACAATGAACACTGAAAAAACCCCAGATCCCAACAATAACTACGCACCAAGTACTAACACATCATGACAGATACTTTACAGTCACGGTTCAATATTTTTTCCATCCAAAAAAGAGAAATTTCCATACCTTTTTAAAATAGCAAATTTATTGAAATTAATTACAAACATTTGATTAAACTCAAAAGTACAGTTTTTGAATTAAACATTGTTGAAACAGCAAATAATAATAAGTAAAATAAAATAAAAGTATTAGACAGCAACGTGCTGTTACCTCATCAGAAACACTCATCATGTCACCAAAGCATCAACAGAGTCTTAATTCAGTGGTTGCACAATAAATGGAAACATTCAAATAAATGTAAATGATACAAAGTAGTGCTAATATGCAGACAGAGCTGCAAGTTTGTGTGTAGGAGATGTTTATGTGTTGCCTGGCAACAGGCTTCCAGTTGTGGAACTATTTGTGTTGGCGGAGCTAAATAAATGATTAAATAAACAAATCATCATCTCTTGTCGCTTATTACTGTTAACTGATAAAATGCACTTGTAGAACTTTTGTATAATGGAAATATCACACTCGAGATTGTGTTGTTTTTCTGAATATCAGCACTGGTGTGTTTATCTGTGGCCTACGACCGAATCACACCAGTGCTGATATTGAGCACTGCCAAAAGATAAGCAATTCATCATCAGTCATCATAGGTTGCCTAGAGGGAGTCTGCCTCCTGGACAGAGGCTGGTAGTTGATCCCATAATTGAAGAGCCTGATAGCTAAAGACTCTTTCTGGATCTACAGACTCTTGGAACAGCAAGTAAACCTGCATTCAGGAAGTGTTCTACTAGGACAGTAAGGAACTATGAGATTTTTCATATATATTGTAGATTTGCTCATTGCTTCATATGTAAGACGTAATATTTTGAACTCAATTCTAGATTTACAAGGGAGACAGTGAAAAAATGCTTCTAGTCAGCACTGGTGCATCATTTTATTCACTACATTAACTGCTGCAAGGTGAATTTTTGATGAACGCAGACTTTGAATCACACATACACAGTACTGTTTACATGAATCCATCTCTAGTGTATGTGTAACTAAATCTGCTGCTGTAAAACATATTTTTTTGTCTGCATTAAAACATCACAAACACATAACTGAACTCGACGTGCTTCTACCAGTGCAGCTCATCATACAAACAGACAGAACCCAATCTGCATATTCCTCTGATGACTTTAGTCAGCCACTACACGATGTGAAACAAAAAAGAAGTAAAACTCAAAAGGATACACAAAGAAAAGCAGTTTATAAATAAAAACACATCAACATGATCCACAAGATAATTCCCAAACTAAAGCAAATAAACAATGACTAAAAAGGAAAATCAACAGAAAATGAAAGAACTTGAAATACAACCACATTATTGATTCAACACTTGTCACAGTCCTGAAATAACATCATTTGTAATGGCTGAATTACACTCAACAATTTGAGCGTCATGCTCCTGGTAATTTGAGTTTTCACATTCACTGTCTCACGTTCATGCTTGTAAAAGGGGCAATTAAATTAAATAGAGCAACTGTAACGGTAGTTTAAGTTGCAGCAGGAGCACAAACACCGTGACAAGCTGAATATTTTTGCACTGAAACAAGATTTTAAAGCTCCAGCAGATGAGCCAAGAAGATTTATGCTGTTTAAACCCTTGACTCACACATTCCTAGGGGATATAAGAGGATGGACTTCAGACTTTCTGATACTATTTGAATTATCCAGAAAGAAAAAACGCTATCTGTTTCAGTTTGAAAAGTTTGAAGCTATACCACATTGGAGATGATTTGAAATGACTCTGATCAGCCTCAGCCTTCTTTACAGGGAGAATATGCTGGAGGTGTGGGCTCTATGATGATTTTTGGTTTGAACTCTGCACATTTAAATAGTATGATTCTATATTTGGAACTTCAAAACAAAGGCTTTGAGAAAGAAATGTGTGGTGATCAAAAAAGCCTTGAATAGTTTCAGAGAGAGACAGGAGGTGTTTGTCAAGAGGAAAGAGCTGAAATCTCATAACGATGATAAAACAAGTTTTTCTTTTGTTTTTTTTTGTTTTTTTTATGTCCACAAGGGTATTTTGGGTCTAATAGTGAACACTCCAGTTGAATCTGTTAGCTTTACTGCTTTACTGTTTTCTCTCGTGGCTTCATTTGCTTTCTTGTTGCGTGGTCTGGTCAGTGTATGAAGAGGCAGGACTTCAAGGTTGAGTCAGACATCTGCCTGAAGGGTTAGACGGATGTTATGCGATGCTCTTATGCCTTCCATTTCAAAGGGGCTTCTTCATTTCCTCAGCCCACCTGCTGGACGCTCTAACAGGGTAGGAGCAGGCTCAAGGCCCACATCTACTGGCCCTGAGATCTCTTTCATCATCCCTCCATTCTGCTTGTCTTTGAAAAGAATCATTTGCTGCTCCAAAGAGGATAAGAGGAAAAAGGCAGTTTGCAGAAGCACGTTACTGACTGAACTGACCTTGTGTTTTATTGGGAAATGTATTTGTTTTGATGGATGTCGGCCTCAGAGCAGCAGCTTTAACAAGACTCAGACATCCCCATACTACAGACTATTTTGTGGTAAATTGTTCCAGTGATGCATTAGTGTCTTTAGCTGCAGAGGTTGTTCTGTTGCAAAGAAAAATTTTAACCAATTTTACCAAAGATTGATGTGGTGAGTTTAACTGATCTGCTTTCTTTTCTTTCCACCTTCAGTCTGAATTAAAACTTTAAAATGAAGTGTGCTCTTTCTCTCCTTTTCTTTACTGTTGAAGTATACAGTAGTTACCAAAGTAATGACATCCAGAGTTTCTAAATGACCTGTTTCTGAAGTGCTCAGGTCCAATGACAACAACATTAGTTGAGTTTAGTAGCAGAAAATTAGCAGTCATCCAGGTCTATAATCCATTTAGTTTATAGCTGAGTATCATCTGCGTATCAATAAAGCTTTATGACCTACAGCATGCGTCGAGTGAAAAAGTTGTGGCTCAAATAATGAACCCTGAGGAACCCCACAACTGACTGTTACATAAAGAACAGTCAGTCAGCATGAAAAGGCTGGAACATATCAGATAAACATTACCTGTTTCAATGATTCTTGAGTTATATCGATGACAGAGACTATAATGTTTTTGTTGACTCTGATTGGGTACG
The DNA here is from genome assembly GCA_037176975.1 of Arrhamphus sclerolepis. Lineage (NCBI taxonomy): Eukaryota > Metazoa > Chordata > Actinopteri > Beloniformes > Hemiramphidae > Arrhamphus > Arrhamphus sclerolepis. The sequence goes on from JBAMYA010048125.1 coordinate 5,201, forward strand.
CTGTGGGCAGGAGATGATGTCATTCAGCTGCCTAATGTCTACTTTGTGTACAAGTTATTCTTTTCTCATTCAGCGCCACCATTGTGCATTATCCAAATAACAGAAACACTACAACCACCTTTAGCTTTCCAATATTTTTGTGTCATTTTAGTTTGTTTTCCTCTTTTATTTCTTTGGTTTTTTTGCCGACATTTTCTTCTTCTTTTTTGCCGGTTGACAAAGAGCGAAGGCGGTAATCTACTGCCACCATTTGCTTTGGAGCAGTAGTTTATATATAACCGGCCCTGTCACCATGGAGATACACTAGATGAAAGGACTGAGGAGGAGGCCGGACCAGTTTGACAGAAACTCGATAATGGAAACATACCTTTGGTCAAAATAATACACCTCTCAGGGAACCAAAATTATTTTAGTTTACAATTTATGATTTTTCTCCCACAGCATCTACATTAGACATACATAGAATAATCAAAACTGGAACTGTCAAGAGACCTTTAGGTAGCCTTGGTCCTCAAATGAAGGGGGACAAAATACATCAGCAATTGTTTAATCCGTTGTATTTCGGGACGTATTCAAACAAAAATGCAACACTGGAAATGTATCATACCCTGAAGGCCTACTTTTAACCATGATGGCCATGAATTAAATACAGTCTCATGCAAATTGCATAATCCAATAAATTATGTTTGCAACTGTATGCTTGAGAGAGAGCAACTGCACAAAGATTCAGTGAGAGCATCCGCTGTCAGGCCTAATAGCCAAATGCTCTTTCTTCAGTTGAAGCAGTTTAGATTGAGCTGATGCATGTCACCTTTAAGTTTTCTAAGGTCAGCTGTCAGGTATTTTGGGTTCAGACCCAAATGCAGGAGAGGCAGGTGTATCCAACCCAAAGTCCTTTACTGTTCAAAAGTGAAAACCAAACTGAAGCAGAGTCCTCAAAAAAGCAGAGACAAAGGAAGAAACCAATATAGTGAATGAACAAGCACGGAGGGAAAGAAAATTTCAGACCAACAGGAGCTATGGAGACACAGATGTGTAGCACTCCTGTCAATTTACAGGAAATCTGACTGTGAACTCGTCGGGGCACCACCCGTTTCTTTAAAAAGGGAAAGAAATCTCTAAAATTATTTATCAATCTCTTATCTGAATGTAATTCTAACCTGTTTGGAAAGGTCTGAACATTATGGAAGACAAACAATGACCAATTAGATAATGAATATTTATTAAAAGAAAAATGTGCTCAAAGATAAACAAACAGTGAGATAGTGTGATTACACAAGTAAAATGACTCATTTCTAAACAACGATTCAAATAAGTAATTAATAGGAGAAAATAACAGAAATAAAGAAGAGAGAGAAAGGGGTAGAAAAAGAAAAATGGGAGGGGATTTGGGAATGTCAAATATAACAATAATAATTCTAATTATAATTAAGAAGAAAAAAAGATAAAGGGAAAACTTGTGATTACACATCGAGGTTTCCTAATTGTAACAAAGTTGAGCACATATATAAAAATGATTAACTTTAGGTGTAACAAAGAGGGAGGTTTGGTTTCTTTTTTAATCTGCTTCTTAATGGCACCAACCAACCGTCAGAAGTTCCGGCTGTCCAGAGGCTACGATGAAGACCAATCATGGCAATTGCGGCTGGTACCATGGTGGACTTTTCCCCAGTCTGGCTGGCCTTTGCTCGGGTCCCTGGGTCAGCTGACGTGCAGGGGGGCAGCCAGCATTCAAGCAGGAATGTTGTGGCAGGAACTCTGAGCTTCCTCAACGTGGTCACAGGCACAAAGATTCAAGCCTCTGCTTCAGTGTCAGGTTACTCACTGTGACTTGTGAGGAAAAGAGGAAATCTTGTCGTTTGCAGGGCAAAAGTATTATAAAAATGGACCAAAAAGGAGCAAAGATTGTGGTCAAAAAGTTAATTAGGTGAATTAACAAAATATTAAAAATGATTATTAAAAGGCAAAACCAAAACTGAAGACAACAAGAATAATATAAAAAGTTTAAGAACTAAGAAGGGCAGGAGTGAAGAGAGAAAAAAAAGGACAAGATAAACAAAAGAACAAGAGAGGGAAGAGCCACGATTCAGCTCTGAAGCAGTTTTTATGACCTGGTTGGACAGCAAGTTGGGGGGGGGTCACATGTCTTGGCCAATTGATGTGGCGCATCGGCAGTTAGAATTCCTTCACTCTCCCATTGATGCTTCCAGGCAGACAGAGAACTATCAGATTTTAACTATCAGACAACTGCTATAAGATAAATTTAAATCATGAAATTTTCTAAACTTCATAATCAGTCTTGAAGATCTGTCTACGGCGCTAGATACACATATCGTCTATTAACCACAAAGGATCATCTTTTGTAACAGAAGAATAGGGAATAAGAATCAAAATACAAATAAACATCTGGCGAGGAGTTTACAGAGCCTTCTGTAACAACAAAACTTAAAACGGCGACATTTTTAAATACTTGTAAATAAAATATGCTGAAATTGAGTAAATGACAGCAAACACAAGAAAAAAAAACAACAAATATATATATGGACACAGCAAATCACAGATTTCATTCTTTCATGTCTGAGCAAATTCACATGGTAGAGGTTTGACTCTGGCTTGTCCTCAGAAGTTAGAAAGTCTGTCTTTTGTCCATTCGACACTTTAAGTGAGGCGAAGTGGATTTAGTTTACATTCCCCTGGCCATAAAGCTATGGGAATTCCTTTCAGATAGTTGTGGTCTCCGTTTGGGTCTTGAAGTGAAATTGTCCATCTGCCCCCTCCTTGGAGGAGACAATGTATTTCCTCAACAGCCTTAAAGGTGGAAAATCCTCAGCGAGGGTCCTACAGATGTAAAACATCAGGGAAATGAGGCCAAGGAAATCAAACAGAATATAACAAGACAAAGACAGACCTGCAAAGTAAAACAGGAAGTAAAGTTAATAGAAACAGAAAAAAACCGAGGCAAGAAAGCAAGAACAACAACACTAAACAAAACCCAGATCCTAACAACACTAAACTAAATCCAAATCCTTACATCACATGTCTAAATAATAGCTTTTTGATCTGAATACAAGTTTAACCCAGTATGTATAAATTACTACATGCTGGGATAAATTTAACAGGTTTTCATTTATGTTAGATTTAAAAAACAATGAAATGAGACAACTATGAGTGAAAGAAGCTATTGACTGCATGTTAAGATCAAATGTTGACGCTCATCCAGGAAGTAGGTTTTGTCACAATTCCCCCACTGACCACTAGGTTCTGGCTCCAAACCAGAGCAAATCCCAATTGACCTCCATGTTAAAAGTGCAAACTTTGCAGCAGAATTAAACATATTTACATCCCGGTAAAAACATCTGTTTTGGTCTCTATAGTTGGATTTTACGTCCATGCCAACTGTACGGGAGGGAATTTTTTTGAGATACATTTATATGAAGCAATATAGCTGACCAATCAGATGACCGGACGTCATTTGATATGCTTGACTGACAGCTAGCCATTAGCTCTGCCGTTGACTTTGACAGTTTTGTCCCGTGTCTTTGCAACATGGTGCCATGTGGGTTGAGGAAAAATGGTTTTTGAAGGCTCTGTACAAATCTATGGGTCATGTGACCAGATAGTTTGTCCAGTATTTACAGTCAATGGTTCAAAGCCACAAACATAGAATTCTATGACGTAAATCATGTGTGGCTGCGATGCTGAGACATAAATTACACATATGAAGGTGCGCACCAACTAGTATGTTTGTTTTACTAAACAGTGACTATGTGCTGTCTTGTCTTTTTTTTTTGTTTGTTTGTTTTTAAATGAACTAGTTGTTGCTAGCAAGTGTATGTGCACAGAAAGCAGAAAACTGTTAATTGGGCAGTTCCCATGGCGACTGCACAACTTTTGACATAAACCTTCAGAGTTTGGAGGGCGACCAATGGTTTTACTCATCACTGTGACCTGTTCCTGTTGATACTGGCTTCTCACAATGAAAATTTGAAATTTTCTTCAGAATTGAGATCTTAGAGATTTTTTTTTTTTTTTGTTGGAGCTGACATTTAGTTCCACACTTTGTCTTTGGCTATACCTCAGTCTACCATGACTTCTGCTGCTGCTTTTTCAATCTGCTCTCGTTCATTTTCTACCTCATTACCTTCAGCTCCCCGAGGGCATCCTTATCAGCTGGACCTACCTATGACAGCTACAAAAGAGGATGGAGGGAAGAGCAGGAGGAGTGGCATGAAATAAGGTGGAAAGAAAAAGAGAGGAATGATGAAAGTGTGGAGCTGCTGTGAGAACACAAAAGAACAAAGATTAGAGAAATGCATGCAAATAAACAAGGAAGCACACAAACACTCAGCAGCTTATTGTTGCTGAGACACTTAAAACAGAGAGGAGGAGGAGGAGGAGGGTTTTCTCATCCCTCTCTCACCTGCTCACCCGGGGCATCTGCTATTGATTTGCTTCACTTTAAATATTTGAGCGGCTCTCTTATTTACACAGCTGCTTTATTTATTCAGGCTCACATCGTCGCTCGGGAGGACTCAGCCAATTACCGATGCATTATTGACGAGGACGGCGTATGCCTCTCATGGATGTCATCTCCATCTCTCCTCCGCTTCTATTTCTCATTCCTTTTTCCTTCCCTCTCTTCTGATTTCATCTTCATCATTCCTCTTCACCAAACCACCTTCTTTGCTTTTTATAAGAAAATATGTTTTTCCTCATAACTGAAGCAACATACACACGTGGACAAAATTGTTGGTACCCCTCAGTTAAAGAAGGAAAAACCCACAATTCTCACTGAAATCACTT
>JBAMYA010048126.1:0-10003 GCA_037176975.1 Arrhamphus sclerolepis
TGGGGGGGATGGGGGTTAAAAGGGGGGTTTTTCGGGTTGGGAAACCCTAGGAGGACAATGGAGGGTAGGGGGGGGAAGGTGGAACCCCCCCCCCCCCCCCCAAGTCTCTCTGTATTATTCATAGAAAAGCACTCTGTGCAGTGGTGCAGAAGAGTGGATGTGATGTAACAGCGGCTGCGAGCGTTGCTCTGGACTGTCATTTGGGACAGATTTATGGAGACGGTAGAAGATGTCCAGTCAGTTCAGCTTTGTTGGTGCAGCCAACCTTCACAGGCAATGACCATGAGATCTTATATTTATAAAAAGAAAACAAAAACAACTAACTAAATTTGTGAATGAAAAAGTGTATTTTTTTTTTGTTTGTTCATTTGAGGTAATTTGAGACTTTTAATGGAAGTAATTTCATAAAGTTACACATCAAAGACTTGATAAAGACTATATCACTGCTCTGTAAATGTTGAAAATGAAGAAAATAGTGTGAAAATGCAGATTAAAGCTTGACCTGAAGATATTTTCACTTACAAACAGCGCTGCAGCGTGTCGGTGATTATATTTTACAGAACCTTTAAGTGATAAATGCTTCCATCTAGTGTTGAGTTATTTTCTCAGCTTCAGTCTGTCAGTGTGGGAATCACAGACCACCCTAGAGTGCAAACCACAATAGTAAAATCATTTGTTTTTACATTATACGATTCACGTATTGTTTCAATAACATTTAATAATTTTATAACAAGGCTGAAAATGTATCCATAGAAGGATGATGAGGTTGGAACTTCCAGGCAGGAGACCTAGAGGCAGACCAAAGAGCAGATTTACGGACGTTAAAGAGGACATGAGGTTAGTTGGTGTGAGAGAAGAGGATGCAGAGGATAGAGTTAGATGGAGGTGGGTGATTCTCTGTGGTAACCTCTGAAGGGGGGCAGCTGAAGGGAAAAGAAGAAAATAACAAGGCTGAAAACAATCTTCAATTGGTTAGTTGCACTTATTTGTCAGTAAGAGCAGTTTAAATGAACTCAGCAGTACTCTTGTAGTCTGGATTTAACAGAACAAATGATTACTTCAAAAGATGTGTCTGTTTTCTGACTCATACAAGAAATAACATGTCTCAGTCTGGACTTTGGGATATTCCAGAATAAAAGTGGTCATGCTTATGTAATGACTGCAAGTTCTGTGGCTGTAAAATAAACCCAAATCAACACCACACTTGGCAGCTAGTATAAGATGTCTGTGAGGCTGTATTGTTTGGTTTTTACCGTTTTTCTTGACATACATATCAGCTTTGGTCATGTGTAATAAGAACATTGTTAGTGGTTTGTTCAGGTGCAACTTTACAAAGTAACGTCATGCTTACTCTCTCTCTCTCTCTATCTCTCTATCTCTCTATCTCTTCTTTTCCTTTTGAATTTTGTGGCTCGATTGACCTTTATTGAAATTGATGCAGGGAAAGAAGAGGAAAGAAAAGGCAGACATAAAGCCAGGGGCCACTGACTGGGAGTCAAACCTGTCAAACCAGACTGCAGGAAGACTGTAGCGACTCAACCAAGAGAGCTATCCAGTTCTCCACTTCTCTTGTTTTTAACAATAAAAGGTTTACTCTTGCTTTTACTGACATGAATTCTAACATGTAACATGTCATGCTGCTTGATTTCTCTGAGTATTGTTAATCAAACCTTTGGGTGAACCCGCTGGAACTTCAGTTCCTGGGAAGATGGACGTCTGTCCATCTAGATGACGAGATGTAAATAGGCACTATATAAATTAATTGAATTGAACTGAATTTATATGTCTTAAATGTTTCTGACTTGTTGATAATCTCCTTAACTGTAGAATGATGGACTCCAGTTCATCTGTAAATCGCTTTATACCCCTCCTGGATTGATGTATAGCAATGACTCCACCTGCAGGATCATTGATGGTGATGTCATCCCTGTTAAACCCTCAGAAATGAAAGTGTGTGTGATTTCCTTTTCATGGGAGCAAACACAATCCATATGTAAAATAAAATTGGCCACATATGGATGCATCAAACCTCAAACACAGACTGACCACCTTCATTGATGTCCTTCTTAGATCCTAGATCCTTCAGAGTTAAACAATTACAGGACCATCTCTAATCTTCCCTTTGTTAGGAAAATTTTTGAGAAAGTTGCATTGATCCAACTGAACTGCTTCGTAAATGTAAATGGTCTTTTAGACAGCACTGAGACAGCTCTGATCAAGGTTTTAAATGATATTTATCTGAACACTGAAGCAGGTAAAACATGTGTTCATGTGCTGCTGGACCTGAGTTCAGCCCTTGATTCAGTGGACCACAAAATCCTTCTGGATAGACTGGAAAACTGAGTGGTGTTATCAGCTGCAGTTCTCAGTTGGTTTTGGTTATATTTAGAAGGCAGGAGCTTTGTTGTCCTCTTTGGTGAGAATAAATCTGAGCTTATTCCACTGACCTGTGGAGTCCCTCAAGGGTCAGTTCTTGGGCCACTATTGTTCAACCTCTACATGCTTCCCCGAGGTCAGATCATGCGTAACAGCAATGTTGCTTATCACAGCTATGCAGATGACACTCTATTTGGCTTTTTCACAAAGACTCTGGTCCATTAGACTCTCTGCTTGGAGCAAGTGAACAGCTGGATGCAATCAAGCTTCCTTCAGTTGAATCAGGATAAGACAGAAAAAAATTTATTTGGTAACTAAATAGAACGAGAATCGTCACCCAGCTGGAATCCACAAGGCTCAAAACAAAATCACTGGTTAAGAATCTTGGAGTTTTAATTGACTCAGACCTGAACTTTAGCAGCCAGATCAAGGCTGTGACTAAAACAGCTTTTTACCAAACTGATCTCCAGAGTCAGAGATCTGATGTCCAGAGCTGATTTAGAGAAGCTCATTCATGCCTTCATCTCTCGCAGATTTGACCACTGTAATGCTCTTCTGTCTGGTCTTCAGACAGCTTCAGCTCACCCAGAACGCTGCTGCCAGAGTCCTAGCAAAAACCAGAAAAACTGAGCACATTACTCCTGTTCTGAGAACCTTACACTGGTTACCAGTTACCTACATAAAAGACTTTAAGGTTTTGCTGTTAGTTTCCAAATCTCTTCATAATCTGGGACCAGAATCCATTACTGATCTTCTGGTAGAATATAAACCAAGTAGATCTCTAGGATCTTTAGTCAGCTGGTAGAACCTCCTGTTAGGATCAAACATGGTGAAAATACATTTAGCTACTATGTTGTACTTAGATGCAATAAACTTCCTTTTGATGTGAAATGTGCCCCAACTCTAGACGCATTTAAAGTTTTTTTTTTTTTTTTACTATTCTTTGTTTTTAATCCTTTTTCTGTCTAATTACACGTTTAAATTGTTGTTTTTATTTGTTTTTAATTTAATTTATTTCATCTTAATGTCTTTCTAAAGCACTTTGAGCTGCCTTTGTGTTTGAAATGTGATAAACAAATAAACTTGCTTTCTGACGAGGAATCCTACACTCACAGAGAGATGTTTATTGTGCACGAGGCTAGGGAACATGGTCATCGGACATATTTAAACAGTTAGAATGATTAATTCCTAAATAGAATTGGAACTCTGTTCTTCTCCACAGCATGTTTCTTTTTCTCTCTTTGTCTTAGAATGCAATGGTGAATTGCTGTATGGTGTAATTTTCTGATTCATAATGCAGATACTCTGATATATTTAAATAATTGCTCAACTGACAAATTAAGCAAATTCAAATATTTGCAAATGAATTTGCCTTCTACAACGCTAAACTGATTGCTGCAGCCTTGTTCTGTTATCATAACATAGATAGTCTGATTATGATTTGTTTAAGAGATGCTACGGTTTAACTAACATTAGGGGATGTACTGGCATTTTATGATTTACCAGTTTACATCAATGTAACATGAACTTCTGTGTCCAGGTGAGTCACTGAGTCCTGCATGAGACTTACAAGTTAAATAAAAAATGTTCCTTTTAGACATTAACTGGGCATATGTGAGATGTTAGACTGAATGAATGAACAAACAAATTAATAAATTAATAAATAGACTAATAAATGAGAAAGGAAAAAAGGGACTAGTAGATGTAGCAGCTTAAATATTGCTCTTAAACATTCCTCCGTTGTTGTTCTTTGTTTTTGTTGCTGCTTTAGCTTTTTTTTTATGTTGAAAACACTTTTTTCCCCGCTTCACCTTAGTTAGTTAGTTTTATTTTGTGGCGCTTGTTCACTTGTGTTTTATGTTTTCAGGTTTCAGTCACTGATTGCAGGCGCCTGTTTTACATTTATTCATTATTTACGCCTCCAGATTTTCTTTGTTGAGGAATTCTGACGACGGTGAGATACCGTGAGTGGGTTAGCGAGGTCTCTCGAGTCTAAAGTCAGCATTTGCAGGAACACAAAGATGTATTATTATCATTATTATTGTTATCATTATTATTATAATACATCCTCCTAAATCACTATGTAATTTATGCTGAACGAAGAACCTGCTATGAGCCAGTTCATGTTCAGAGTTTCGGATTGAATTATTTCTGAAAGACTTCACAGACTCTGTTTGTGTTGAACATGTTGAAGTAGGACAGACAGAAGTCATGAATGTTCACTTCTCACATTTAACCAAATTAAAAGTGCCTGATCAAAGGATTGACAATCAATGAACCATAAAGCTGCTCTATGTCGCAATGCCACTTCCGACCACATGGGGGCATATAACTGTGCTGTGTTGACTGCAGGTCCTCTGACAATGCTGAGCCAATGAGTGAGCCTGGTGATGACGCAGTCTGCTCTTTCCCTGTGTCTTATGCCAGATGCTGACAGATGAGCCTTTAAGTGATAACTATTGTGATGAAGTGGAATAGTAATGCCATTTCACCCTCATATGCGCTCAGAAGTAGTTGTATACAATTACCTTCCTCCCACTTTTCACTGTCGCAGATATAATAACAACAAGCTGATACTGAACATGTTTAGCCTGTCACATTGTATTTAAAATGAGTTTAAAAATTACAATTCACAACAGTTTATGCTGGGGATAATTAACTTGTGTCAAACCACATATCATGAAAGCATGTCTGCATTAACACACCAGCTTACGTGTCCACCTGGAAATACCTGCTCTGTTAGGTGCTTTATCTAAATACATAACTTCCTCCTGCCTGTTACGTGCCGGACTTTTTACTGGTTTGCCTTATTTCCAGTTTTAATAATGAGCTGGAATTTTGGAGCGTGTGAAAGCGCCTAGAGATGACTTGTCGTAAATAGGCGCTATATAAATAAACTGAATTGAAAGTTGAATTAGGAAGCTGATGAAACTGTTGCACTGTTGGAATGTGTGGGACTTAAACATTTATATGACTGCGTACAGATTCAACACACATGCATCTTTCAGTTATTATGCACTCATTTTATTTGGATATAAAAGTACAAAACCTGCAGCCACAAAATCTGGGTTTTTTTTTTTTGTTTGTTTTTTTTTTGAGCAAACACTCAATAGTATTTATCTTACACACACTCGGACTATAAAAAATATACATAATAATATACAGCGCTCTTACAACGGAGCTTATATTACATTGCTTTCTTAGCTACAGCAGGCTTTTCAAGCTGGGGCTCACTGAACTATAAAACCATGAAATCCCCTTCTTTATGAGTAACAGCAAAGGCTGAGAAAGAAAACTTGTTTGCAGGACGCTTGAAGCTGCTTTCTCTCCTTGGATGAACATGAGATTTTCTTCATCCGTCTACTTCTGCGGCTGGGAGTTCTGGTGAACCTTTTGTGCTTTATACCTGCAAAAGGAATAGTTTTAATTTGTCTTGAAATTAAATGACTTGCCTGAAAAATGAGGGAAATGTTCAAGTTATTTTGTTCATTGAAAAAAATCTCACCTTATACGGTTGATGTACTCCATCACCCATTTCAAAGCAGGATCGGCACATGCTTTACCCTTTGATGTATGGAAACTAAAGATTAAAAGAGGAAGAAAAAAGAATATAGATGAAATAATATGCATGCAAAAAAGGTAAATAATGAACTGTCTGGAGAAAAGGTGAGATGGATATGATTTTATTGATACTTACATGATAGCATTTATGGGACACATCTCTGAAATATCTTGCACTGAGTATCCTTGGATAATTGAAAAACGTAATTTGCCCCTCATGTAGCTTCGGCAGCATCCATGATAACCTGTAACAAATGACAGGAGAAAAACTGAATATATAAGAGAGCAGTAAAAGAAAGAGGCAGTGAAAAGCTTTGCAATCACATATGAGAATGAAAAAGGGGAAATAAGAAAGAAAGGGTACACAGGTTATGAGAGCAAATACACACCTGAAATTGTGCTCGTGGCCAGCACGCAAACAGTCAGTAGCGTAATTACTGTCATCGTGACTTTGACTGACACCATATCTGCGTCTGTGCTGGCAACAGTGATCCTGTTAGAAGCTACTGTCTTGTCTGTGATCAGGTGCAGTCAAACAGTCTCTTGGGACAAACTACTGATCGCATCAGCCTTATTTATGTCTCAGAGACTGTTGGAAAAAGACAGAGCCCTGCCCACATGTGAAATGCTTCCACAGCAGAAGTGCTGCAGCACTACCAAAACCCCAAAGTTTCCCCAGACAAATGCTCAATGGTGTGTGTGTGTGTGTGTGTGTGTGTGTGCATATTTTACATTCACTCTAACAAAGGCAACATGACTGATAATCATCTGTAAATGTAATGTTTTGGTTAATTGCACAGATTTCATCATAATAATGACATTAAATGAAGTATGTATGTAGTGGTTTAAAATTGCTCAGTAAGAAAAAAAAATCCCTGTAAATATTATACTTTTACATATAATTTACTCATATATATATATATATAAGTGTAAACCCTTGTTGCGGACCACACAGGTGTGAACCGAAGCAGTTTAAGCTGGAATAGAAAATGCGTTTGCAGCAAAACTGCTATTAATATTTCCTCGGACGGCAATGGAGCTATGTCAAAATAAACTACTGTTTTAATTCTCTGACAAGACTCAAACTTGTCCTTCTAATTAAGGGATAGTGTGGATGGGTTCCCTTGAGACAAACCAAGGTATTTTTAACTGTATGGTTATGAGAGGATTTTAAAAAGGACAGTTTGTGCAGGCGTCTCTGTGCTGCTGTCGGCATGTTGTCGTAAGTCAAGTACAAGTTGACAAGTGATGTCGCACAAACTGCTCCTTCTGCTTCCACTGAACTGGATCAGTATTTATCTCTTCACAACAAAATAGCCAAGTCTTGTCATTTGTGTTGTTCAAATTTATGTTCCTTTACAGTCTACAAGTAAACCTAGGCTTTTATGATGTATGTTGTATGGGGTTTTTTTTTTGTTTTTTTTTAAGATTTTTGAGGAACTAGTGGCAGGCAGTGCAGACAGGAAAGCAGGAGCAGATAAAACACTAAAACACAAGCAGTAAACGGTTCTACCACACTCAAACCTGGGTACTGTTAGGCCTCCATGACCCTAGCGTTGTTTCAATTAATCTCCCTTTTAATTTGAGTGCTGTGCTTCTGTATTGTAACTATGCAGCTAATGATGTCAGTTTTGCAAAACATACACAATGTGCAAAAATATAATACTGGACTCAGCTTAATAAAATAGAATAAAAATAATTATGATGATGTATGTTCAGTTTATGACAATAAAAATCACATTTAATAACTTGTACACTGACTTGTAATCTTCAAAAGAACTTGAAACTAAAGTTTCCGATTAAAGAAGCCTATGAAAAGCTTCACTGCTGCCTCCTGTTACGTAATGGAGGAGAGCTATAATGCTGCTTTCAAAAGAAAACAATTGAAGTTAGTGATTCAAGTACAATTTGTCAAAGAAAGAAAGTCGTTAGCAACACATTCATCCCAAACAACAAGAGTTGAATACATAGTTACGAGACTGTTTTATCTCACGTGGATTAATAGTATTGAGTTGCACAATTCTGTAAATTCCACCACCATATTATGAAAAGCACCCTAAAGGCAGGGTAATGATGGAAATCACAAGGTGTGGCTCTTTTGCATGACATTCACGAAACATAAAGGGCATGTAAGAATTAACAACCATAAAAAAAAAAAGACATTCAGAAGTGAGGGGAAAATAAATTGCGTAGGATGATAAGATTTTCTGAAGATCTTCATCCACCAACTTCATGTGAGCAACTTAGTGGGCAGCTGTGAGGTTGCACAGGGGTTATTTTCTAGGTCAGAGGAACTTTTACTTTGTACTTAGGAACCATGCATCAAAGGAAAACAAGTACATTGAGAGCACTGAAATAGGTCACCATGCACTTTAATTGGTGTAGCATTGCATTTCCATCAAACCCACATCATATTTGAATTACATCACAGATTTCTTTTTTCCTGCGGTGTACCCTCTCAGATGGTTGCAGGGTCCCAACATTATGAGTCAAATCTTTTCCTTTTGAGTGAAGTGACCCCAAATGCAAATGTCTTTGTGTATTCTGAAAAGAAAGACAATAAAATTGATTGATTTCAAAGTAGCAGTCATCCTATTAAAGAATTACTTGTTGCTGTAACAGAATTCATTAAACGTCAGGTGAATAAAAGCAAATTAGACTATTTAATAATTTGATGTTTGAAAAATTTTAATTCTTCAGCGAGTTTTATTTTTTTCCACACCACAGAATACCATTCAGAGCAACAAGGAAACAAGGAAGTGAACTCAAACGTGTCACAAGATCTGTTAAAAAATAAATTGATAAAATTCATTTTTGTATATTCTCACACTCAAAAGTAGGTCGATAATTGGGGTCTTCAAAAATCTTTACAAGTCACGTACAGGAACATAACTTTGTCTTATTTATAGAAACCAGTCACACTGAAATAGGCCTTTTAACATCAGACTCTTTTGTGTGTCATAGTGAAAAAAGTGAAATTTAGTCAGCGTTGCTTTGTACTGCAGAAGTGCTGCAGAAATACAGTGTGATATTAGTATATATGATTTTAACTTTGGTTTTTGGACTGAAATGAGATTTCTGACTTTTTCAGGTGGCTAATTATGGCCAACTCTCTTTTTTTAATTATTCTTTTCTAATGATTAGAAGTAAAATGAGAACAACAGTTTGTGGTGCAGACAGAATGTCTTCTCAGTGTTGCAATAAGGTCAACAGGACGTGCTGTTATGAGCTTTGAGGTTGTTCTATGTGCATCTTGTTCTCAGCTCTTCTCTTAAAACTCTTAACGGTGGAGGTAGCGGTACTTCGATACTTCACAGTATATGTATGCTTCCACTTAATAAATATCACATTAATCTAATTGCTACATTTACTTTGTGTTCACTATGTAAAAGTATTACCATAAAAGTATAATGTAAGCAACATTATCAGCTAATTAAGTATTCAAAAGTAAAAGTCGCAATCTGAGTGTCAATATTAAGCTACTGAAAATCAGATATAATATATTATGTATTATATCCTTATTCTCTGGATTTCTTTGTTCTGACCTTGCGGGTTTTTTACGCCAGCTTCCGGGTAATGTACACTCACGTCATCCTTCCTCCTTGAACCACCGTATAGGTGTTTTTCCAGTTAGTTCCTCAGTTTGCGGTAAGACAAGTCGCTTCTTTCCTTCCGTGCCACAAACTATTTAAAAGCACCGAGGCAGAGATTATCAGTTCATTTTATCTGAGCATCCTGATCAGGAGTCACTGCTGAAGAAGATGGCAAAGCTGGCTGTGTGTGTCTCCATGCTGTGTGTGCTGGCGCTGCTGCTGATGCTGAGTGAGAGCAGTAAGTATGACTTCAACAATGACTCACTGCTACATGATAGAAGAATATCATTAATGCATACTGATAAGAAGGGATGAGTTGCAAATTTCTTTAGATTGTTTATGTGTTCCCGTATTTAAAGCAGTCCATCAAATATGCCTGTTCTCTGACATGTCTGAAATTCCATCCATCCATTATCTGTACCCGCTATGTCCTGTTCAGGGTCACGGGGGTCTGCTGGAGCCTATCCCAGCTC
>JBAMYA010048127.1:0-10003 GCA_037176975.1 Arrhamphus sclerolepis
TACTTAAGAAGAAGAAGAAAAAAAACCCTACAAAACTAAGCCACAGTAGAGAAGATATGAGTTCATCTGAATTAATACCATAGAAATTAAGAGGATTAAAATCAACCGGTGCTGATTAACTGATCATCAGCATGTGACCACCAAAATGAAAGTTTGTCTATGCAATGCAGCTGTGTGTTAAAATAACACCAAGACGTTTTTTTTTTTTATGTTAAAATATCAGTTTCAGTTTCACTTAAAGGAATATTTGATCATTTTAAGCAATCGTCATCTTGTCCTGAGGTAAAGTTGTAAGAGAAAATATAAGCATGACTGAGCAAGACACTTCATAAGGTTGAATCTTAGAGTTTTGAAAACAACTTGATCTCCACGCCTGCAAGGGGATTCTGTGAGCTAAATAATACACAATTGTCCTTATGTGTTTCTTGAACATAATGCCTGTAAGGAAAGGCATTAGCAATGGTTTTACAAAACTACTCTAGAGGGTATCAATTCACAATGAGAAAGATTATTTACTAGTGGAGGGTGTTCAAGACAGTTATATGTTAAAGCTGATGATAGTACAATCAGGAAAAGTATGGAAGCATGGATTCTTTGGAAGATACGCCGGGCGAAAGCCTCCTCTCTGTGTAAAGTTGCACTAAGTTGCATCAGAAGAAACCACCAGTTCAGTTAGTCAGTTCTCTCAGTGAAGACTTTATTGGCTTGAGCTTTGGTGTCTAGGCTCCACACTTATTAGACACACA
Source organism: Arrhamphus sclerolepis (assembly GCA_037176975.1). Classification (NCBI taxonomy): domain Eukaryota; kingdom Metazoa; phylum Chordata; class Actinopteri; order Beloniformes; family Hemiramphidae; genus Arrhamphus; species Arrhamphus sclerolepis. The sequence continues at coordinate 747 of JBAMYA010048127.1, forward strand.
TGGAGATATTGGGGATGATGTACAAAACTTGACCTCCAATCCATAGATTCGGAAACTTTGGGTGAAATCGTAGCAGGAGGTGGTACTTTAAGAGCAGCTGCAAGGTTGGTGGTCAAGGCACCAGAAGGAAAGGCAAGTTTATTTGTAGAGCACATTTCGTTTCATATTTCAACATGCTTTACAAAAAATAAAAAAATGAAAAGTGCATTAAGAAGTAAGGAAAAAAAAACAGAAAATAAGTTTAAATAGAATAAAACAGACAAAATGCAAGAAATACAGTTACAATGCAATGTGGGAGATTACTAGAATGCAGCAGCAAATAAAAAGGTGTTTAATCTTTAACTTAATTTCAACAAGATGGAATAAACCATGCAGAGGACTGAAAGTGAGCTGAACTACCTGCCAACAGGCCATCTCAAATTTGTGGACCAATGTCCTTTGGACCAAAAAGACTGAAATGAAGATGTTTGACCACGATATGTACCAACGTGTTCAGTGCTAGGAAAACATTTCACAAATGCCTGATATCAGTTGTTCAGCATAGGATGACTGTTTTTCAGCAGCAGGACCTGTGCACCCAAGTATTCTGGAGTCAAATGTGAGGTGACTTTTTCAAAAGTTCACGCTTGGCTTAAATTGGGTCATTCAGCAAGACAATTAACCCACGTCCGCTTACAAGTCAGAAAGGATAAAAAAAGAATGAAGGTCATGGAAAGACCCAACAGTCCAAGTCTACACCTCAAGCTGATAGATATCTTCTGTTCTGGCAGGACCTGGAGAGAGCGCTGCAAAAACAAATGCTGAAAAAAATTCGACAAATTAAAAAAAATCTTGTGAAGAACAGCTAGAAGCTCCTCTACGATGACGTGGAAAAATTAATGATGACGTTTCACAAGCTACTGAATCGATTGCATGTAGATTTTCACACAATCTATTTTGTGTGTATTTTGGTTTGGTTTGGTTTTGATTTTGTTTTAGGTTTTGCTTGCTTCTTTTTTATCACTGGGGTTAGAAAAAACAAACAAAAAAAATCAAAATATCATAATCAAATAATAATCACAATCAATATAATAATCAAAATATGTTTTGGCAAAATCAGCCATTAAGGTTATGACTGTGGGTTTCTGGTTTGAAACTGCAGAACATCACTAACAGCCTCAGACACGTGCAACACGTAAAATATTGGACGAGCCAGTCCTGAAAACTTGTGTGGCTGTACAGGTAATTTGCAGGCACTGTGAGTAACAAGTGGAATGAAAGCTAATGTAAACTACGGAAACATGAGAGGATAGTACAGGATAGTACAGCTCACTGGTAGAAACCAAAATGTTTTTTAATATATTTCTGAGTGTACCACTCTTATGCCTGTTTTTATGATTTAGCTTCCTCTTGCTCTATTCAAAATCACTTTCTGTCTCAAACACCCAAACTATATTTTCTCAAATATTAAAACCAGCTTTCGCCAGGACATATTTATCAGAAAGCATCTGCTTCAGCAAAAAAGAAACAATACTTCTCAAGTCTTCACCTTTCAGTCGTAGCAAAGCTGTGGAGCTAAGAACTCGCCGGGGTTAATCTCAGCTGACAAAAGAAGTGTTTTAACCTCTTTACACTCCTTATATTCTTAAACCTGTGTTAGGTAGGTAGAGGGCACTTGTCAGCAGCTCACTCCTAAAGCCCAGTTTCAAAACACCTCATTTGCAGTCATCTTTATGTTCTTTGTCCTGTTCCTTGCCTTAACACCCCCCCACCCCACCCCACACACACAAAAAAAAAAATCCACTAGCTATCTTTTCGTTAACCAGCCACCACCTGTCATCCCAATGCTAATGTGAAACATGAACGGGAGCCTGAATAGAAACACACCACTGTGTAGAAAATACATTACCTGTCACCTTGTCTGTGGATTAGGATTTCTCTGCTGCCGAACGATTTAAGGACCCTTTGCGAGGTTGTCACAGACATGATTATGCTTGAGGCCATAAAGAAACATGCTATCTTTTTTTTTTTTTTAGTTGTAAGGCAATCAGCACCAGATGTGGTAGTGTGAATGGTGTTTTCCTTTTTGCTTTTTTTTTTCTACACATGAGCATGTGTGACACTGCGCACAGCTGCTGGGAGGAAGAGTTAAGTCCGTTTTCATGGGGAGTGTGAAGGAGGTGAGAAACAGCAGGTCTAATTGAAGTGCTTAATGAAACTGACCTTACACATGGAGAAGTTCATCATCACTGAAGTGAATCTGACTCTACTAATCTTGAACAAAGAAAACCTATCGACCAAGATAGTTTTTTTCCCCCCAAATATGTAAACATTAAACAGTGAATATTGAAACAGATGCAACATCTTTTGTAGCAGATGTGAAGGAGATTTATTTTCTCTCCCTCTGAAATATTCTCTTACTTTTATTAATGAAGAATCCAATCTGGTAAGATGACAGTTTTAACCTTTTCTTTTTGTAATTTGTAATTAAATTTTCTCCATAACAAAATTACACTGATTTGATTCAATTTACTTAGTGTTTCTGTTTTGATTTTTAACCTGGCTAAAGATGCTGCTGTATTTCAAGAGGGGGGAGATATGTTTCTTTCAGCTGGAAACCTGTTGGTTGAACCTACAGTTTTACCAGTTTGTGTTGAAATATTAATGCAATTCACTGTGATGTCACAGAATGGACTAACAATCTCTCTTATGTTGTTTTTTTGGACAGTTTCACAAATAAATACATAAAGAAAGTGGAAATTATGTTAAAATACATTTTCTTACTTTAGAGCTCACTTTCATGTGCTTACGAGCCATGAAAAAATACACAGATAAATAACTTTTTTTTTTTCTGTTTTCCCAGCCTCAGTTGGCTTCAACCCTGACCCAACCACATCCCTTCCTAGTCCGCTTTGTCTGGCTGCAGTCCCAGCAGCGTCCTTCTTCCCAGCTCTCTCTGAGTCCATCCCACTGCAGCCACAGCCCATATCCCTGCTAAACTCTCAGCTGCAACAAAAAGCAAACACGATGAGAGGAAAGCTTTATGCGCTGTGCACACATTACAGCATTTCAGCATAAGCGCTTTCACTGGGATCTTGTACTGATTACCCGCTAGCAACACCTTCTGGAGTGGCTAGGAATCCTTCCTTTGCTCAAAGACTATCTCAGTGGAAATGGGATTTAAAAAAAACAACAACAACAACAAAAAACTATTCTTGTTCATTTAACCCAACTGTTTATTCTAGCCTTATGGCTCCCACTGACTTGTTCAAATGTATAAGTAAAAGGTAGGAGTGGCTTTGGAGAAGCAAAACAGCTGGGCTGACATTGTGAAACGCTTATTTAAGATTTACTTTGGAGAAGGTGCAAACCAAGTCAAATTTGCAAGCTAGTCATGTTGTAGAGCTCCCTAGAAGAACTGATTGTGTGCAAATGTGAAATTGAGAAATAGACAAAGTATCTAGTGGGAGTTTTGTTGGATGGCGAAGCCAGAAATGAATTTCAAGTTATGATCACAGTACTATTTTTTGATTAATTTCCTACATAATACACTTGTTTTTTGTCTCTGAGGCAGGTTGGTGCTCACAACTTTTATAGTTGGAGGAAATAATTAATTAGAAAGCTGAATTCATAGCTATCCTCTTATAGAACTTGCTCAAAAATGAACATCTTACAGATGTAGTAAGCATGCAAAGCAAATGATCAAACGTCAGCAGAATCTAGATGACACTAATTATTTTTACGGCTGATTCCAAATCACACAGCTGCAGTTCAAAGTCTTAACAGTCTGTCTAGACAGTGTTTTTAAGCTCGACATCCTGCTAACAGTTGGTGCTGCAGAGGATCTGAGCTCTCGTTCCTGTAGTAAATTTAAAGATAACACGGTTTTATTTCCTTTTTTGCTCTATGAACAAATGAGAATTGACCTGAATCTATATTGCTGCTTTTTGATTCATCCAAGAAGTCTCTTACAAGTACTTGTAAAGTTGGAAAGAGTTCATACAATATTATGGTCTGCATAAGTATATGATTTGACCTTAGTTTCAGTAGTTGTCTGTATGTATCACAATATTTGTGGTTATGAATACCAAACAAAATAAAACTTTAGAAAATATCTTGAGCTGAACTGGAAACAGTCATCCCATTACAGCCATTTAGCACCCTGTGTGGTCCTCAATGCCTATATTTAGTATGTCAGTATTTAAATGTTTCTTTACAATTAGGGAGTTTGGTCACTGTATACTGAAATGTTTCACTCAGGTAAACCTAATCCTTATAGATTATATTAAAAGATACAGAAGATGAACAAGTTTTGGGACAATTATGGTTTCAAGTTTCTTAAATGTCTGGTCTATCAATTCTAATTTTTTCTTTTTCCAATTTTCTTTCTTTCAAGGAGATAAATCATTAATATATATAATCACTTTTATAATTTTTCTTTGATAGAAGATTCAACTTAATGGTTTGTGTCAAAATTAAGAGTGGTGGGTTTCTGGACAGAGATCTTTGTACACTCTTAGCTATGATCTACTTGCAGTATAGCTTTTGGTGGTGCATTTCACACAGTTTGTGAGAATTTAACTTTTCATGTGTCCTTTCATGTTGCTTGTCAAGTGTGTACAAACTACAGGGCAAAAGCCTGCAAACTGGAATTGTTTTCTGTGTTGAAGGGGGAGCTGTGAAGAAGGAGCAGACTGCTCTGAGTGCAGACACTGTTGTAACTAGTTCTGCACTAAAAACACACACCGATATAGAATTAAAGGAGAAATTATGCCCATTTTCACAAGCTGACAGTTTTCTGAAGCATGCTGTGAAATTTGTGTTACAGGTCTTGGTCAAATTACCACAGAATTTCATGACCATAGCTCTCTTCTCAGTCATGTTCTTATAGATCCCACCTGGCCATGGGAATAGCCACCATCTGTAGGACATGGCTGCCATTCAGCTCCACTCTGTGAGGCGGGCCACATAAATGCTAACTTTGGGTTATACTATTATATTGGTCTTTTCCTCATTTGTTTAAAACATTTTTTTAGGCTAACAATAAGAACTGTTGCTTATAGGGGGAATTTCACCAATATATATGTGTGTGTGTGTAAATACCTGAACATAATCTTCCATTCCATCCTTACTTTAACTGGAAAAACTCAAAAAGCAAATCAGTTTAGACTTTCCACTTTCGAGGTACTGCAAAGGCAGCATGATTTGGATTTTAAGTTAGGTGGAAATGAAGATTAGTGGCTTTGATAGTTTTATTCTGCGATTTAACAGTACCCTGAAAATCTGAACGCTTCACTGAATTACATATTTTCAGATCTCATCAGACCCAAACAAGGTGCTTTAACCATTTCAAATATATTCGCTCATGCCCTCCCTCCCTCCTCCCTCCTGAATTAGTGATTTTCTTTTCGTTGCCTTTGTGGTCACATAAAATTCTTATCAAATTGACTAAAAATGAACTAATAGAACAACAAATAAAAACTTTTTTTTTTGTCTTCAGGAAGATCTTTCAGATTTTTTAAATTCTTTTTGTGAGAAGCTTTACCTCTGTTAACGGTCAAACAATTTGCATTGAAAGAGGGGGTGGGAGATAGATGCACAGTTGGAGATGCAAACTCCAACACCATTTACAGCACTTTCAATATTTACACGATGTGCCTGTTTGTAACGTGACGTTCAACAAAGACCCATCTGCACAGAGAATCTTATGCTCGTGCAAGCAGCATATGCTTCCGTGTCGTTAGCAGGGCTGGTAAACATGCTCGTCTCCTCAGAGAATTAACCTGTCAGAACGCACTCCCTGCTGTCCTCCATCTTGTTCGGGTCTATTGAACAGTGAGGGGTTAAGTCTCAAAGCTACTCCTGCTATCCATAAAAGAAATACATATCCCCACACACATAGGGCAGATCCATCAATAAAACATTAGTTCCTTATAACTCCCTGGTCAGTGGCTTCACACTGATTGCATGTACTTGACTCAGTTCTGGGACTGCTGAGGGACTTACTTCAAACAATTATCTTGTATTTTTGTTGGCCAGATAGATCCTGACAGCAACAAACTGCCTTTTCACAGTCGACGGCTGTATTTAATGTGCGGAATACTTCAGCCAGGCTTAGCAGGATGTAGTCAGAGCAATATATTACACAGAGGTGATGATATTTGGTACGAGCGCTGTAGGAAGGAAAATCATACCTAATCTCCTCATAAAGATTATAGAAGTCAGCAAGTAGTTTGTGCTACTATGTGAATACTTCCTACATTACCTAATGGCAGGATATGTGCTTAAATGTGAAGGGCTGTAGGCCCTTTTTTGGACAATAGAAGCAGATGTGGGTGTGCACACTTTGTCATGATCAGCACATCATCAACTTCCTCTATACATTTATTTGAAGAACGTAAGCAGATCATTTGCATGCATGACAGAGCTGGTATTCAGCACATTTCAAAAGGAGAATATCTACAAGAGCAAAGCATAAGATGTACAATGGCAATGAAGTTGGGGGGGAGGGTGAACAAAGAACTAGGAGCCCTAGAGCGCTCTCTGACCTGTAAGACTATATAGATACATAGATAGATAGATAGATAGATAAGCATTCAGAACGTTTTAATATCACTTGGCAAAAGCGCAGAAACCTTATGGGGAGATATTTTTCTATAATGTCTCTTCAGTGGGCTCTTTTTTCCTTTTTCCTTTTTTCTGCTACAGTAAGTGACATGTCTGCTTGAGTTAACGTGAGGAACTCTGCCCTGTTTTCCAGCGCAGAGCTGCTTTCATGTCAACTACAAGCAGATTGGCAGGGGAACTGGCCAGCTCGACTCAGTCATTGCCTCATATCATGCACTTCTTGGAACAGATAGCTACACGTAGACTGACATGTTTATTATTCTCTGAAAAGAAATCTCCTGATTTCTGAAGAGATTTGATGTCTAAGTTAAAATGTAAACTGAAGGGTCCATTATTGTTTCCAGTAAGAGCAGAGATGGTGGTTTATTAAATCTCTTTCCATAGGGGTTGCTCTTGCACTGCTGTTGTTCCAGATAACTATTATACAAGCTATTTAGCCGGTGAAATTGTGAGTCAGTCGGCTTTGTGTTTTGCTTTTAAATCTTTATACCGTGATCTTACCGGTTTAGTTAGATAGAAATGAGCTCTGGTACAGCTGCTCTGTCAGTGTAGCGTGAACATTGTTTCAACAAAATGAGCAATCCCACACACAACAATCATCAGCCCTTTACACTCCTCATCATGCTTGTTTATTTTACTCTTTAGTGATGCAATGCTTCAAATATTTCACCTCAAAGCATGTCGGTATAACAAAAAAATGTTTCATACGTTGGTGAAAACTATCAAATTTAAGCTAAGATTTAAGCCATTTCACTGCTGCATGAGACTTTTGCTTTGGTCCTTGCCTGAAAACCAAGCATAAGTGAACACACCCTTAGTGGTCAATGCATTAATCTTGCTTTTGGTGGCATGTTTTTCATTTCCAAAGAATTACGCATTTGTAGCTCAGCTTCGACTTTGCACTCTATTTTTAACAGCTCACTTCTGCAGGTCAGTGTCTGATACTGACCTGCATAAATGAGTTGTACCTCTCTTCTTTCTGCAGGTACTCCTCTTTCTGCTTCAAGTACTCAGTGCCAGAGGAGTGAGCTGCTGCACCCATAATTGAGCTGTTTAACACACGCACAGTGTTGTTCTTGTGGTTTGATACTGCGATGGAAGCTGTTCGCCTACTGAGAGCAAAAATAAGAAGGACTTGCTGTCGCCTCTGACTTTCTCCTTGAGTGATCATTTTTCATTTAGAGGCAGCCATAATCACAGCACAGCTGTTGCCTTAAACTCACAGTATGTGTATAATGATATTGTCAGAGGATGTTATGGTTATAGTTAAATCAACACAAGCCCCCCCATCCAGTAACTTATTTGTGTTAACCAACTAAATTTAATGAAGCACCCATGTCTCGATGGATGGAGAGGGAAATGAGCATCCAGGGTGCTGGATTAGATGAATGGTTCATTTATTTATTTATTTATTTATTTATTGCCATGACAGCAGTGATTTTAGCATGGCCGGAAATATCGGAAATATTAATACAACCTGCAAGAAAATGAATAGTCACCACTTCTACACTGTTTTCGCTGTAGATTTATCCTTTCCCAAACTAACTCTGATTATTAACTCTCTACCGTCAGCTAAATGATAACACTCTGGTATGGATTTTGATTGCTAGGTTATCCATTTAAAAACTGGATGCAGTTTTGTCCTTCTTTAAATGTGATTACGCATTCATCCTGACTGGAGAGCTTGAGAAATTCAGGGTTCTTGTTTTCCTTTTATACGAAAACAAGGAAGGAACAAAGCGTATATCCTGAAGGAAATTGATGAGAACTGGAGTCTTGACCCCACTCATGTCTGATTGTTAAATAAATGCAGCCAGTAAATAAATGGGAAGAACAATTTTCAACTAATTTAATTTACTGACATACTTCATACCCTGGTTAGAAACTTGAGACACACTTGAGAGTTTTCCTGCTCCTAAATAGAAGACAGAATGAAGCAGTTTACCTCATTCTGTCTTTTTTGTATTTGTTAAATTATGCAATTGCACTTATCGTATTTGGTGCTTACTCTTGAATTTGTTGCATTTGAAATGGAACAAAAACTGAAATAAAATCAAGAAAGAGGGCATAATGGAAGAAGTGTGTGTCAATACAAGGCAGAAGTGGTTCTGACTTGGTAACTTTAAACCCTCTATCTTTGCATCTGTATTACATCATCAACTCTTGCCTTTCAATTTGCTGTTGCAGTTGAAGTGACTCTAATTAAAGGTTTGATTCTACTGGCAAGATAATGGTTCTAACTTGGAAGATGAGCTAGGAGCTCATGTATGATACCACAGATAATTGTTATCTTCATAATAATTTATTTTGATTTATTTAATTTGTTTTTACCAATGCCATTATAGTCAAGCATTTGATTACGGGGAGTAGTAGGGACACTGGTAAGGAAGTGCAATCAAATAGTGTTATAATAATGTCAGCAATTAATCCATAGTGTCTCTGTGCAGTAAGAGAACATTGTTTTCTTCTCTTTCTCTTCATTCTTGCCCTATTTACACACAAAGTGAAGGGAGCAAGTTGTTGGATCTGGGCTGGTATTGATTTTACTGGATTCCATCATTAATCAATTTTACATTGGATTTTACATGGCTGTAATTATTATTTAAAGTGAATATGCAAAGTTGAGTTTAATATATTACTGTCCTCAAACA
>JBAMYA010048128.1:0-10002 GCA_037176975.1 Arrhamphus sclerolepis
TGCGTGCGTGCGTGCGTGCGTGCGTGCGTGCGTGCGTGCGTGCGTGCGTGCGTGCGTGCGTGCGTGCGTGCGTGCGTTGCGATCATTGCCGCCAGGGTACCTGAATCTTTTACACGCTGGTCTCAGGGGTTTCCTTAAAAAACCTCCATCAAACAGACGTGGTTAGAGCAGAACGCTGCTGCCTGAGTCCTCACTAAGACCAGAACAGACCATATAACTCCAGTTCTTAGATCTTTACATTAGCGTCCGTTCTGTCACAGAATAGACTTTAAAATCCTGCTGTTGGCTGATAATACTCTGAATGGTCTGATGATCTCCTGGTCCATTATGAACCAACCAGAACCCTAAGGTGGTCAGGGTTCTGGCCTACTTTCTGGACCCAGAGTTAGAACCAAACACGGTGAGTCAGCGTTCAGCTTTCGTGCTCCTCCCAGAATGCATCATGGCTGCTGAGACTCTCAAACTGAGGGTTAAAAACCTTTTTTTTAAACTTTTTTTTTAATCTTATTGCTGCATTCCAGTACACAATGCACTGTAACTTTATTTTTTGCATTTTGTCTGTTTTATTAATTGTCTGTCTTCAATGTTTTTAGTTTGCTTTTAAATTTTATTTAGTTTTTATTATCTTTGTAGTGTTTTTATGTAAAGCCCCCTGAATTGCTTTGTACAAGAGATGTGCTGTTCTAATATACCTGCCTCTCATTTTCACCCCTTCAATTCTCTGTGCTATAATTATTATTACTATTAGTTATTACTGAGTAGTTGAGCTGGAGTATGCTGTGTTTGCTGTTGCATTCAGTGGTCTAGTTTTTTTTTTATTTTTTAGTTCAGCAGAGACATTTTAACAAGGCTGTTTGTACAACAAGAAAATAATGCATTCCAAGAATCCAGCCTAGAAGTAGCAAAGACATGGACTAATTTCTCTGCATCTTGTTGAGTCAGGATGTTTCTGATTTTCCTGATATTACGCAGATGGAAGAAAGCTGACTTTGTGACCTACATGAATTTTAAAAAACAAATCTTCATCAAATATGACACCAAGGTTCCTGCCAGTGCAACTAGAGGCTAAGGAAATTGATCCATATTAACTGTACAGCTCAAGAGTGCCTCCTGGAGGTGCTTGTGACTTATTACAATAACTTCATTTTCATCTGAATTAAGAAGCAGGTAATTTCCAGTCTTGAATGCTGTTAAAGGTTAATAGGGTTAATTAATTAGTTTCATACAGTCACAAGGATAAATATAACTGAGTATCATCTGCATAGCAGTGAAAATTTATGTTATGCTGTCTAATGATTTCTCCTAAAGGAAGCATGTATAAAGAGAAAAGTGTGGGTCCAAGAACAGAACCCTGCAGTACTCCACAGCTGAACCTAGTGTGACTGGAACAATCATTATTTACATGGAAAAACTGAAAATGGTCAGATAAATATGACTTAAACCATCTTAATGCAGTTCCTCTAATTCCAACAACTTGCTCTGATCTATTAAGAAGAATCTTGTGGTCAATGGTGTCAAATGCCAAAGTACTACTCCAGTTGTCATGGTTACTCATCATAGATGTCCGTTTAACCGAAAAAAAAAAAAAAAAGCATCAGTATCCACACCAGGAAAGAAAAACCTTTCAAAAGTCAGTGTTTTTCAGAAACGTTTAGAAGAAAAGGTCCAGATTCAGAGGTGCTGCAGCAGGTTGCCACCAGGGCAGGGCTGTTCTACAGCTGTACGAACACATAGGGAAGATATTCTTCATATTTCACGTAAACCTATGACGTTCTTTGGTACAGATCTCGTACCTGGGCCTGTCGGGTGGCATGACGACCAAAGAAAGCGTCTGGAGGATCATGGCCAAACTTTTTACCAACACGTTGGCCAAAAACGTGAACTGGAGGGGAAGAAACAACAAGCAGAAGATCGAGAGCCTGACCATCAAGAAAGTCGTCCTCAGTGAGTACACCCCTGCTGCGTCCGCTCTCCAAGCTCTCAGTTGTGTGGACGAAGCTGACCTTTGCTTGCCTCCACCTCTACAGACGCCGTCAGGCAGAACTCGTTCTGCAAAGATGCTGTGGACGAGGAGATCGAGAGGTACATGAAGCGCTGGCTGCAGCTGGCCGGAGACAGAGACGGAGGACGCAAACGAAGACAGGAGAAGGGCAAGGAGGCCATGGCGGGCATGATGAGGAACTACTGCGTGAGCGAGATGTTTGCCAGCGTCATAGAGTAGTTTCATCTCATGACCCCAAGGTGTTTTTGAGACGAACGTCCTCATGACTGAATTCATCATTTAACCGTCAAACCGAAAATGATTCAGAAGTTATTATCTGAGCTTTTTTCTGACATTTCCTTTTCTGCTGTTGGTCTTTATAGTTCATGACTCAGCGCGCGCACTTATTCTCTGAATTTCAGCGGTAGTTATTAGTCACATCTATTTTTACTCCAGAAGAAGTTTTGTAACCAGCTTTGTTAAAACGTTTGTACGCTGAATATTGTTCATGTCTGTTTTAAAGTGTTTTTAATCGTTTTAAAGTCGTGTAGCAATAAAGCTGCAGGTCCATCAGACCTGCTGAGGAGAGAAACGTACACAAGTAAAGAACACTCACCTGTACAGGTGTCTGAGGGAAATATCCTGGACTTTAACAGTTCAGAATGAAGTTTGATCCAGTAGCCTGTAGAACTTGTTTATGTTTTACACACTAGTTCCAGTTTGCATTATTGATGAGAGTTAAGCTGTAAATCAAACACTACGTCCACGTTTGGAGGATTAGATGCCTTACTGTTTTAATTTGTGTTAAACTGGTAAAGGGGGGTAAGTCATTTCTGACCCAGAATGCTTCCTCTATCCACTAGCTGCCCATCTCCTGAAGACTTTATCCAGGAAACAACCTGGTCTCCTCTCAGACCTGGCTCTGTAAAACAGGAGCAAACTAACAGAGTGAAGTGGATGTTGGAGAGCTGGAGCTGAATGGAGAAATTACTTACCCTGCCTTTAACATCTGTTCTGTAGTTCATACCAGACTGATTAGTTTTCTAGTCTACGTAATCAAAAACGTATTTATTTGCATTTAGCAGACAAAATCCCAAACAAAAACAGAGTGTGTTTTTTTTAATTGATAAATATGAATGTATGAAGATGCAGTCCTCCACAGATCATCAGTTACAGAGAAATAATCCTGTATTATATTTCATTAACATGAATAAGAAGTGAAACTTTATCATAATTGATGCTTATAAGCTGTCATTTTTTTGTAATTTTGTACTTTTACATTACTATTGTTTACATTATGTTCTCCACTTTTTCTTAAGAGCTATGCATTATTTGTCATACGTTGTTTGATATCTATTTCAATAAGAAATAAAGTACATTGGGAAAAAAAAGCATTATATTTATTAGAAAGGTGACCCTGCACAGGAAATAGCAGGTACAGATGATGGATGGATTTATTCGAAAGTGAATGAAGCAGAACTGTGAGAAAAGTGGTCCGACTCATCAGGGGGCACTTTTGAGTCAATCACTTTTTTTTAAAATATGCACAAAGCCTATACATTCTTTTATTTTTTCACTTTCCAGTCGCCACAAAGTCATTGGATAATCAATGTAATTTTAAGTTGGAAGCATTAATTGTTTGAAATAACTTTATTGGTATCCTGCTCCCAACTTCTGTGAGTAAATAAATGTCCCTTTAGGATTTACCAGTGAGGCTGGATGCATCTAAGCTCCTTGAAGGATTTTTAATCTTTCCATTCCTCCAAAATGGCTGTAAAATGAATCCAACCAAGTCTGTAACGTTTGAGTTAAATGTATGAAACACTAATACCTCTACTTTATCTTCAGCTGGCAAAGATTTTTTTTTTCATGTCAGCAGCCACTTATTATTTAAATTACGTATTCACTAATTTCTCTCTCATCAACCTTAATCGCCGCAGTCGTCTTAAAATGGGGGTCAAATTGATCTGTGAAAGGGCCCGTGTGGCTGCAGGTTTTTGTTCCAACCATGCAACAACACAGCTGACTCATTCAGTCAATTGAACTGTTTAATTGAATGAAATGAGTCAGCAGTGTTGCTGCATGGTTGGAACAAAAACCTGCAACCACAGCGGCCCTTTCAGGTGAATAACAGTATCGGAGCTCCATTGATGATGACTTTTTTTCAAGTGTGTGTTGGGTTTTTGTTTTTTTTTTTCTTTCTTTTTTGGAATCTTTAATTTGATGGAACAAGACTTTTTTTCAGTTGCAGGACCTTGGAGTCAACATACTTGCGTTAACTGAACCAACTATGAACACCTGTTCTGAAACTCAGAGTTTCTGGTTTCAGAGTCTGTTGACTGAGTATGGAAGAGTATTAGGGCCACTGAAGAAAAACAAATAGAAATACTGAGAAAAAAAAAGTCACAATTCTGAGATTAAAGTCACAATTCTGACTTTTTTTCTCAGATTTTTTTTTTCTTCAGTGGCCCTAATACTCTTCCATAACTCAGTTTTTGAATCAAAGAGTTTGTTGAGCCTCCTTTTGAAGTGGACTCCAGGAAGGGTCACCAGCCTGTTGTAGGGCTATTTTTATTTTGTTTTATTTTAAATTGTATTTTTATCTTATGTAATTCATTGTTCATATCTTCTTATTTCATTGTATTAGTTTATATTATTTGGTCTATGTATTATTTGTATTTCATTTTTAATGTATTTATTTTGATTCTTTTATCTTTTTATTTTAATCTAATATGTTATCTCATTTATTTTTTAAAAAAAAATGTATTTTATTCTCTTATTTGGTTTACGTATTCAATTATTTATTTTTAATAACTACCTCACCTAATTTTTTGTTATTCTAAACTTTTATTTCATTTCATTGTATGTTATGGCCAGCAGGGGGCGGTGTGGCCACGGAGTCTTTTCTGAATCTCATTTGAACACACACTTATACACATATACACACACACATACAATGAGCAGCGGTGGGTCTGAGTCAGAGTTTAAAAAACATAAAATAAAAGAAGATTTCACCATCTAAAAAGGAGGGAAGTCTCGCGCTTCCGGTCTGCTGGAGGACTGGACACCTCTGCTGACGTCACAGCCGTCAAACATGAACGTGATCAAAAACAGAAGCGTGCACCCGCAGCTGCGAGAGGATGAGGTTCTGGTTCTGGAGAACGCGGTCCGGTTGGCGGTGGACTCCATCCTGAACGTCCTCTGCGGCTTGACCGGGGCCAGAACCCGCGAACACCAGCGGACGGTGGCCGACAGGGACAAAGAGATCCGACGGCTGGAGGCCCAGCTGGCCAACACTGAGCACGAGTTGCTGCTGCTGCGCGGGCATGGCTGCACCTGCCGAACCCACCCCCGAGGAACCGAAGCCCGAGGAGTCCACCTCCAGGAAACCGACCTCAAGAGAACCGACCCCCGAGGAGCCGAGCCCCGGGGAGTCCGGACATGCGCTGACCGGCGAGAAGGAGGACTGAGCGGCTTCATGACAGGCGGACAGACGGAGTGTGAGATGAGCCTGTCCTGTAAGTTAATGAAGGTCCAGAACCACCTGCACCTGAGTGTCCTGGACTCCAGAACCACCTACACCTGAGTGTACTGGTTTCTGGACTCCAGAACCACCTGCACCTGAGTGTACTGGTTTCTGGACTCCAGAACCACCTGCACCTGAGTGTGTTGGCCTCTGGACTCCAGAACCACCTGCACCTGAGTGTGTTGGCCTCTGGACTCCAGAACCACGTTCAGTACTGTTGTATTAATGTACTTTAGTGAACTCACTTAACTGCAGTAATGATTTGTCTTCTTGTGTCTCTGTCTTCTTCCACAGATGGAGTTTTTGCTCGGCCGTCTTCTCACATCTCGTCCTTCAGCCAGGACTCGGCTCCTCCGTCCTCTCCCAGTGGACCGGGGTCAGACCAGACCTGGACCTCCCGGTCCTCAGAGTCTGGGGGGGTCACTGAGACATGTGTGAACCCGCCAGCGTCTCCCAGCAGCCTCATGGTCAAAGATGAGCCGTGTGACATCGACGCCGTCTTCATCAAGTGGGAGATGAGTGAGGAGACACTGGTGGACGAAGAGACACCAGCGATGTCATCTGTCTGTCCACCACAGGACAGAAGGAGTCCCTGTGTGAATGGTAACGTGTCCTCATCGATACTCAGATCTCTGGAGAAAACTGAATAGTATTGATTGATCTCTGATTATTGATCATTTAATCAGCTGATTCTAATGTTTCTGATAAATTTTATTAAACCTTTAAAAAAAAAAAAAAAAGCGAAACAGAAATGACCAATCAGGAACTGTCTTCTCATTGAAATGAATGGTATTTGGCTGAAATAAATGAAAAGCTCCGCCCTCTTCTGCTAGCCACACCCTCTGTAGAGATAACCCCGCCTACTGTAGAACTTTTGAGTCACGATAAACATGTATTTCTGTTTTGGTTTTTTTTTAAAAAAAGTGTATACACACACATATATATATATATATATATATATAAAAGATCATATTTGTAAATGAGAAGTGGTTCTCGAACAGTTTATCTGGATAAAGGTTAAATAAAATAAAAACTTCATGTTGTAAAATTTTTTTATTTTTTACAATGATTGATTACACCTTTTTGTCCTAAAATCACAATTTTTTTTGCGATAAAATGGAATGGTGAATTTCTCTATATTGTGATTTTATCATAAATAAAAATTGTACTGAAATCTCATTTGTAAAAGAAAAAAAAATACTAAAATATTCTTTTTGTAAAATCATATATATATAAATAATGTATGTATGAATTTTTTGACTGGTAGAAAAACCAGAAACAAGTGTAGCACCTCGCTAAGGATCAGTGTTTTCTTTGACCGTTTGGTGCACGCTGGCCCATGCAGGTGGGGGGCAGGTGGGGGGCAGGTGGGTGGTAGGACAGCCGTAACTTCTGACGGTTGGTGCCATTAAGAAGCAGATTAAAGGGGAACCAAAACCTCCGTCTTTTTTTTTCCCTATGAATTAGTTGTCTGAATACTTGTTTAGAGTCTTAGTTGCTCTGTCTCACTTGTTTATCTTTTGAGCACTTTTTTTTTTTCCTTGTAATAAATAGTCATTATCTAATGGGTCGTTTTCATTGTAAAATTGAGAATCTATTAAAATTACGACTTTTTGAGAATCTTGAAGAGCTTTTTCTAAAATTCTAAAACAGATTTTTGTTGTCAAACTGCGAGCTGCTCTCTTCAGCAGTTCCTCTGGTTTGACGTCAGAACCGACTAGAACATTCCGTTTAAAACAACCGACAACACGTGTTCATTTTACGCCCAGATGTTCCTGATGCCTCCAGGATGGAACCTGGACCTCCTGCGTGTTTGGCGTGGTGGTCATCAATCACGGTTGTTCTGTTTCACGGTGGTAACGTACAGAAACAGCCGCTTTCAATTCTCAGAATCTTCTCTGATCTCCTCAGAAAACCTGGAGGAGCTGAAGTCCACAGAGAAACCTCCAGCAGACCTGGGAGGACCTGGACCTCTGGAGGAGGAAGCTCTGGGGTGAGTTACTGGAACGTTTTTCTGCATCTGTTTACTTCAGAGTTTATGCTCCTGCAGTTTTCCCTGGCTGGAAGAAGCTCATGAAGACGTTTCTAACAGTTGTCCTGGATTTATTTGCTGTAAAGTGTCTTCTGGTCTCCATCTGAGACTGAGAACAAACTTTTGAAGTGTCGCCTGTCTTCATCAAATAAACATTAAACATCAGATGTCTGCTGGGAAAATGAAGTGAACGGTAGCTGTCACACCTGTGCAGCAGCTCTGTTAATATAATTTCAATATAAATTTAAGATATTTTATGAGTTTAAAAACTCATTTTCTGAGGCTGCTTCATTTTTTAATATTTATAAGAATTATGATAAAATCCCTGAAAACCCGAGGAAGATTTTAAAACGAAATTAAGTTACAAAGTTGCTTTAAATGAGCTTTTATGATTTTTAATTCACTATTTAAGTTTTTTTTAATTTTACATCACAATATGTTTTTTTAATCGTACATAATCACGATACAATGATTTTTTTTTTTTTTTTTTTATTTAATATTTAATCCCCTACTCTAACATGTACTTAATTTCTTTATGTATTTATTTTATTTATTTGTGTAATATTTTATTAATTCAGTTATTTATTTACCAGATTTATTTCTATATTTTTTTGCACTAATTGTACAAATTTTAATTTTAATTCCTTTTAACTTTGTAAGGAACATAAAGGGAAAAAAAGTTCTTTATTCAACAGCATTACAGCAGTTAAGTCAGAATAGCTTCTAAAAGTTTATCAGCTTAACTAAACTGATTTCATCTTGGATGAATTTTACAGAAAAGCGCTGCAGAGAGAAAGTTCTAGTGGGGAAACCTTCACTCACCTGTCGTCCTCTGCAGGAACAGGAAGAAGAGCGTGCGGATGTCGGAGCTGCCGGAGGAGGCTCAGAGACTGAAGAGGGCGGCGTGGAGGGCAGCTTCCAGGCGCTATTACGCCAGAAAAATCGCCCGCCAGAAGGCGAACCCGTCCCGCTTTGGCACCTTTGTTCACGTGGCGAGCAGTCTGGGCTCTGAGCCCAGCTCTTTGATTGACAGCAGCCCGGCTGTTTCTCAGCCCAGCTGTGTGACAGACAGGAGGCGGCGCATGGTGATGTCAGAGTCGCTGATGTCAGAGGATGCCCGGACGCTGCAGAGGGAGGCGTGGAGGGCGGCGTCCAGGAGGTACTACGCTCGCAAGGTTGCTCGCCACCAGACTGAGCATGAGCAGTACAGACAGCTGATGGAGAACCTGAACACATCTGGAGCCTCTCAGGGGCCAAACGGAGAGGGCGCCCACACTGACGGCGGATCAATAATGTGTAGCTGATCAGTTCATAGTTCAGGATGTGAGTTTTATAATAATTCATGAGGATTTGATCTGAACTGGCAGGTTTTCTTACTGACACATTATTTAGTTCTACATCAGAGGTGTCACACCTGGACCACACCATCACCATGGTTACAGTTAAAGGGCCACATCATCTCCACGGTTACCGTTGCAATGCCTCTATTTCTTATCTTATTTATGTCATATTGTCTTTTTTTATTTTAAACCATATTTTACTGTAAATATTTGAATATTTTTACTGTAATATATTTTACCTTTTTCTTTTCTTTTTTTTTTTATTGCACTAACACAATTTACTGTGCAAAGTTTGAGTGACACCGAGCACAAAAATGTTCATGACCAGCAGTGATGTTGTTACATGATATGACAATAAAGAATCTTTAATTCAATTCAATTTATTTATATAGCGCCTATTTACAACAAGTCATTTCTAGGCGCTTTAGAAACCCAGAGCTTGACCCCCCGGAGCACATGGCAACACCATCAGTGGCAAGAAAAAATGTCCTCATGGGAAGAAACCTTGAGCAGGACCTGGCTCTCAGGGGGACCCTCCTGCCAAAGGCCAGCGGGTAAGGAGGAGATGAGGAGAATTAGGACAGTAGGAATGAAGAACAGAGGAGATGTTCAATGTATAGATTCAAATACAATATGTTGTACAAGAATAGCTATATGATATTAAATGTATACAGTGTAATATTGTAAGGTACATAATTATAAAATATTAATATCTATAAATATCTAAGTTTATGTATAAATATGTGGTGGTCAGGACTGCAGGAAGGCCACACTGGTGAGCATCCCACAGCAGCATCCAATTGACTTTGTAGTTGAACAACAGCTTCACCACGACGGCATCACCACCAGAGCATCATCATCATAGCATCACCACCAGAGCATCATCATCATAGCATCACCACGAGACCTCCTGAAAAAAGAGAAGAGAGAAGAGACTACAGATGATAGACAACGTTGATTCTATTGAATGATTCAGGACACGCTGGAACTAAGATAGGACAGATGCTCAGTGTCCAAAGGACTCCCCCAGCAGTCTAGACCTATAACAGCATAACTAGGAGATGGTCTAAGAGACTACAGAGCTAAAGGCTTTATCAAAAAGGAAGGTCTTAACTCTAGTCTT
>JBAMYA010048129.1:0-34341 GCA_037176975.1 Arrhamphus sclerolepis
GAGAGTCCAGCCTCTCTCAAGGAGTTGGGTTCCAGAGCCCAGACTGTGCGTGGAGGTGAGCCCGACTATTTCTAGTCAGTACCGCTCCACCTCCTGCACAAGCTCAGGCTCCTTCCCCCCAGTGAGGTGTCCCCATAGCCAGAGTTGTTGTCCCGGGATTGGGTCATCGAGACCCCGCCCTCAACAAATCACACTGCACCACCAGCCCCTTATGGCCCTTCTTGCAGGTGGTGAGCCCACTTGAAGAGGCGGCCACATCACTTGTTCGGGCTGAGCCTGGCCAGGTCCCACAGGCAAAGACCCGGCCACCAGGAACTCACCTGCAAGCCCCAACCCCAGGCCTGGCTCCAGGGTGGGGCCCCATTAACGCCAATCCGGGCGACGTGCACGACTTTTCTGTTGTATTTCTCATAAGGGCTTTGTGAACCGCTCTTAGTCTGATCCGTCACCTAGGACCTGTTTGTCTTGGGAGACCCTACCAGGAGCATTAAGCCCCCAACAACAGAGCTCCTAGGATCATTCGGATACTCAAACCCCTCCACCACGATAAGGTGGCGGTTCAAGGAGGAGATTATAGAAGTAACAGTTTATCAAATAAATCCATTTAGTTAATGTGTGTGTGGCAGTGAGAGACTGGAACTGAACTTTTTATATAAGCATTTTTTTGTTTTTGTTGTTGACAATTCTTAATAGCATACAAAGATAAAAATACTAAAACTACCACCAACTGAAGTTGCCATGGCAGCTCTGACCTCTGAGGGAGAGACATGCTGGAGGTGAGTTCGTGACAAGCAGAAATGTTTGTAGGTGCGTGTGAAACTGTAACAAGGTGATTGACGCTGTTCTTTTCATCTCTCTTTGATTTCAATATTGTGGACAATACAAATATGTTGAGCATGATAGATATCAGTGCCATGCAGGCACTTGCAGGTGTTGGTCCATAAAAATTCCATAGTCTCAGAATACGTTGATATTCACACCCACATGCAATGAGCTGAAGTGAAATACAAACCCACATGCACAAAATGTCCCTGGAGCTGCCAAATCTAACATTCAGTAACACTCAGCACCATTCATCTGTGTCATCTGTATTTGGATGCAAATTAGATGAAATAATTATTCAAGTTATCAGTCGTAACTCGGAGGTTTAATTTAAATGGAAAATTTCTGAGTTTATAATTGTTCGCGCCTGATTAAAATGCTCTTTTGCTCATTTCCCAGAGAAATAGCAAATCGCAGATCCAAGCCTGTTGTGTGGAGACAGCCCTGATGTCATCTTAAAATAATTCTGCTCACTTTTTGTCTTCCTGGTGAAGTTGCAAGTCTCCGCTCTGAGCTCCTTTTGTCATCTAATGTGTGTCTCTCACCCTGTCTGGTTTAATGTGATGAGTAAAAGTATTCTTGGAATTCAAAACATGTATGAGGTGCAAACTCCAGTCGTCAAATGATCCGCATGCAAATGCATCAAGTTGCATCAATGAAAAACAGAGCCAAGGAAAAGATAACTAAAGCATAACTTCTCACCACACCTGTACTTTGCTTCTGTCTCTCATCCAAGGTTCATGCTCAAACACTCCTGCGGGCGAGTATAAATATGAAGAATGCCCGCAGAGGCAGCAAAGCTGGGAAATTAAGGATTCAGTCTCTCATTTGATGTTTCTTGTGATCTTTGACCCTGGTTTTATGCTTTTATTCGAAATTTCATATTTTCAGTTTAACTGTGTAGCAGCTCTTAGCTACATGGAGCCGAGTCAGCAAAGAAGTAGTAGAAGTATATCACTTCCTCTAAGAGTTGCTTAAGTTAATAACCAAAGATGACGTGGCAACTGTCCTGCTGCTTTGACAGAGGGACATTGATTGGGAAATGGGCATAGGTGTGCCAATCTGTCCCTCCTTGGTGCCGTTTCCTGAGCCACTAAGGTAGAAATGCATGACTATCTATCAATTATCTATATCCCAGCACCTGGTCTCCTGGTACGGATCCAGGGTGGATCACTATGAGATGTGGTGACCCCTGTGGGTGGGTGGCCTATGGGGGGCAGCTTTTGGCTCTGCCCTTTTTTTTTTTTTTTTTTGGATCAGATAAATTTATAACAAACAATAAAGCTGACCAATCAGAAACTCGGTCATCATTTGACATGCTTGACTGGCAGCTGGCCATTGGCTCTGCTGTTGTCCTTGACAGCTTTGTCCCCCCCTCTGCAACATGGTGCCACACAGTTTGAGAAAAAAAAAGTGCTTCAATGGCTCTCTGTACAAATCAATGGGTCAATTGAATGGACAGTTCCACCAGTATTTACAGTCAGTGGTTAAAACATAACTTCTGGGACACATAAACATTAAAACAGCACGTTTGAAGTGATTTGTTCAGACTCATGACAGCTTGTGGGAAGAAACTCTTAGCATGGAGAGATGAAGTGCATTTTATTGATCGATATCATTTCCCCGATGGAAGAAAGTCAAATATCTCAGCAGCAGGGTGAACAGTCGGTTCATTTAAAACGTGTAAGGCCCAAGAAAGAAGACTGACTTTATAAATGTCCGAACTGACAGCTCAGGGCCTTCTGTTCTTTGAGCAGAACGTACAGCTCAATTTAATGCTTTCTTTTCTTTGACAGCAAGATTTACTGTACTTTACATATACTGTATGTCATCGTGTCCACAGCAATTGAATACACAATAACTGGGAGCCATAATGCCTCTGGCTCTGGTTGTTGTCAGTGTATCCGTAGGTACGTGTACATGTACATATACATTTTGGGATATGAGTTAATCATCTGTTAGGGCATCTGTTAGACATTCACAAACGCTTACAGACCTACGCTCATTCGACACGCACACACTAACTTTATAACCGAGCAGGAAGTGATCCTCTCCTTTTCTGTTGACCACTTCTTTTTACTTCCTATGTGCTTTGTCGGTATGAATCAGTTTGTCTTACGTTTAAACGCCTGTCGTTTTATTGCAACACAGTTCACCAGGCACACACTACAGGAATCTCCGTACTGCACACACCACACCCATCATTGTTTTGTCTCTTTGTCCTGTACTTTCACATTTCACTGTTTAATAAAATGTGTTAACAAAATATGTCAGATCAGACTGTCAAAGAAGGCTGAGTGAAGGACACGTTCACTCTCACATCTGCGCAGAAGAAAATTAACATCTGCTGCAAGGAATAAATGCATACATATTTGATTTTAAAGCTTTTTCCAAATTACGGCACTAATCATTTACACATATATATATATATATATATATATATATATATATGCAGACAGGAGCTGAAAAACTGTACTGCAAGAACAGAAAGATGCCTGAACTAAATGCAGAATCAAAGATTTTGTATTTCTTAATTCTGCTAAAATTTAATAATTAAAGATATTGCTTTTTTACATAAAAGTGGACTCATCAATATCTTTACAAGTTCAGACCTCAACCCCAAAAAGAAACAGCCAATAAAATGAGAGTGACAGGACTTTCTCAGGCAGAGCCTCATGTTCACTGACAGAGATGTCCGAAGGGAGCTCAGTGAAGTGAGAAATACGGCCGCCCTCAAGCTGTCTCCTCGTTGGCATTTCAGAACTCATTCTTCTATACAACCTGCATTTACCAGCCACTTCTGTCCGTGTCTCAGTGCTCAGCTGCTTCATCTCAGGGGAGAACCACTGACAGAAAATTGAGGCTTTGTCTTGCAATCCGCATCACTTTTTCCTGTGAAAATGGCTCTGTCCCTCTCTGGCAGCTGTTACCGCTTCTTTATTAACTTTCCTATCATCTCCGAATGGACCTCAATTAATACTATGAGGCCATTAAAATGGTGTTATTGGTATGCAACTGGCACACAACTGGGGACATTGTTTGTCTGCCAGGCTAGTAAACTCTACAACCTTGTACATCTCTCTTCTGCCTGTTTTTACTTGGATCAGAAATGCCGACTAGACTCTCTCCTCCCCAGAATCCCCATCTTTTCATTAGCAGATATTGGCATTCAGCATCACAATAAACTTCACGGCTATCAGGACATAAAGTTTAGGTTGTTAAAAGTGCACCAAAAAAGCACAGCATCCATATTTAAAAGTCAGGGCTTTCAGCTTGCAGAGATCCACTCATAGTGGTTTGAACTTACGGTCACCTTTTACAGACAGGCAACATTTCAACAGCGGCTGATTAAAGTGATTCAGAAGAAGTCAAACTGGATGTGGTGGCATTTATTGTTAGCCGGCACATCCTTTTCATCTCGACAATGACTTCAGTTCAGCCTCCACATCACGCTGCAGTGATTCATATATGGGAAGGAGGAGGGCTCCTGTGCTCAAACCCGCACCGTCGTGTACTTGACTAGAGGTCACATCTGAACGGTGGAGGAGACGGCTGATGCAACACCTGCCACCAAGGGCCCCGGGCCATGTTGGCAGTTGTTAGCTCTGATCTGTGTAATAGGAGCCTCAGAGCAAGATGAACTGTCACATTCTGCAGCTAAAAAGGCCCACTTTTGTGTGATTATGATGGTGCACTTGTACCCTCAGAATGTATATTTGTGCAATTATGCATCAATAAGACTATCAATTTAACATTTATTAAACCTTCAAAACTTAAAAAGTGATGTGTCAATGCAAAAAGAAATTAAGGACAATATCTTTGTCTAAAAAAAAAGAAATATAGGACTATTTGTGTAGCTGATTAGTTCAATGCACCCATAAGGACAGGCCAGAGGACTGGGAGGGGGCTGTGGTGGGATGAAAACAGAGGGATCTGAGCTCTGGAAATCTAAGAAGCACGTTTTTATCCGACTCCACTGTCACTGCAGCGTGAGCAGTTATCAAGTCATTAACTGTCATCTCATACTACACGATGGAAGAAAAGGAAGCATTTATCTGCACCGTTCTCAACAAAAACATGAGGAATTTAGTGGGAAATACTGTCACCTGATGGCCTCAGCTGAGAAATGCAGGTTTTAGAAGTGATTTCAGTCCACATAGAGCAACAGGTATAGTTTATATGAAAGGAAAAATATTTTCTTTAAAGTTTGGATGGAGAAAGGAGTCTGGGCTATAATACATTTAATGGACGAATACTTTGAGTTATTTTTATTTTAAGACTAAATTTAATTTGATTGATTGTTGATGATAAAAGTTATTCTTGTAGCCTTGATCAATTTGATTAAAGGTTTATTACAGCATCTGTAACTTCCATGTCCACTCAGTTTATTGTCAGCTACAGCTTTTTAGACCTTAAAAATAGTAATGAGATTTTTTTTGATTATCAGTGACAAAATAATGTTTTCCTCTTCTGGTTAAAAGATATTATATATTATTATTATATATATTAGATATTTTGGGGCCAACATTTTCAAAGATTGACATTGTTAAAAATTAGAACCAGATATTTGTCATTTCCTTTGTTACCTAAAATGGTAAGGTTCATTTTATGCAGTTAATGATGTTTATCCATGTAAAGCATTTCTACGCATTAGGTTTAACTTGATTATAACACCTGTATATTTTGTCAAGAAGATATTGAAATTATATTGATCTTTTCTACACCTGTACTGTGGTGAGGCAGTTTTGGGACTGAATACATGAATTGTTGTGTTTGAATGCAGTTTTGTTAAGTATGGTTTCTTTATGGAAACAAAGATTTGGAATTTATGTGTAGCACTATAAAAATGACTGACAAATTGTATACACATAAATGTAGATACATTAATATTATGTTGCTTTTAAAAATGACTTTAATTCTTTAAAGATATTAGATAATAGAAGTGCCTCAAGATTGTCTAAACTTCTAATGTTAATAGCCTATTGAATAACTCCTGAGATTTAAATTTAATTTAATATTTTTGTTATGTTTTATTGTTGTTTTGTTGTTCTTGCTGCTTGGTCTCGTTGGATTTTTGGTTTTGCGGCTGATGCCTATTTGTTGGGTCTTTAACAAACAAAACAAAACTGTCTTTCCTTCATCGCTGCAGTGGTCTTACAGTTACACAAATGCAATAAACTCTTAACGAAGACTAGATGATCTCTTCCGTTTACTGCCAAGTTAGTTAGTTTTTTTACTTGAAGCATTTTTAAGCCAAGGGGGATTCGGGAAAGTGGCCAAATGTAGAATTCTTGGTACAAATGAGCGTGTAGCAGTGAAAATATTTCACAAGGATAATATAAAATATGGACAAACTGAAGCTAAAACAATGGAACAAATCAGACATCTGGATCCTGACTAGAATAACTTACTCGAGTTTATTGAAAGTTTTATCTACAGGGACCATTATTGTCTGACTTTTGAATTACTGGATGTTTATCTATTTGATTTCATGAAAATGAGAGATTTTGAACCCCTTCGTCTTAATGAAATAAGAATAATTGCCTACCAAATGCTAATATCGTTGAAAGCTTTGAAGACTATTGGCCTGATTCAAGCTGATATTAAGCTAGACAATATTATGCTCGTAGACCAGCATTCTAATCACTTTAAAGTAAAACTCATAGATTTTGGCTTTGTTGACAAGGCACCTAATTTGTGGAGAAAAGGTTTTATGCCAATTCTTGCCTTTAGGGCCCCCAAAGTTCTCTTACATGCGCCCAACCTGGATGAAAGTATTGATATTTGGGCCCTGGCGTGTGTTTTGGCTTTCTTATACCTTGGTGATGACCTGTTTCCACACAAATGCCCATATGAAGCAATGAGGATGATAAATGGTATGCCGGATAACGATTTACTGGATACTGCATTAAATTCAGAGACTTTCTTTGATTTTGTAGAGGACTACCCTGAGCATTTGTGGTATCCAAAATCCAGAGAACAATATGAACTGGAAACAGGTGAGGAAATTGTAAATTACTGGTGGGGGTCTTCAAAATTTTATAGTTTGAATGCCCTGCTGATGTGCCATCCTGACAAGCATATCCCGACTGTTTATAAAGACATCATGAGGTTTATAGCACTTCTTAAAAAGATGCTTTCTCTAAATCCAAGAAACCGTATCACGCCAACTGAGGCTCTCCATTGTGACTTTGTCACTATGAAGCATCTTTCTAAAGTCAGCAATTATTATAAAGAAGCAAAGGAGATGATGTCTGACTTTGTGGAAGAAAACATAGTTTCTGGTCCGCGTGGAGAGGAAAACAGTCGAATGTCTGGAAATTACAACGGTAATCACCGACCAGTAACACCAGCCAATCTGAGTGGTTACACCATAAATAATGGGATTAACAAAGACCCTGCTCAAAGTAAAAAAACAAAAGGATCAATACTCCACTTACCTCTGAAAAACTGGCTATTAGAAAAAAAAACAAATTATGCCAGCATCAATAAAAACAGATGTAATATCTAAGCTTAAATCTGAGACAGAGGACACATTAAGTTTCCAAAATCAATCCAACGATTTCATTACCAGTGAAAGTTATTTAACATCTGAGCCAAAATCTGACACAGGAGACACGTTAGGTTTCCAAAATCAAGTAAATTATGTCATTACCAGTGAAGGAGGTTTAACATCTGAGCTGAAATCTGACACAGGCGACACATTAGGCTTCCAAAATCAAATAAGGGATGTCATTACCAGAGAAGGAGATTCAACATCTGAGCCAAAATCTGAGACAGAAGACACAGTAGGTTTTGAAATATGTGATGCTAGATATGTGATAGAAGAACTACCATCTGAACCTAGAACTGTAACTAAAGCCAAAGAGGTTCCCAAATGCTTCAGAGGAGTGCGTAAATTCTTAATTAAAGTGAAAAAAAAAAAAAATCAATCAACATATGATGCCAGCTGTGGGGAAGAGGTTACATCTGAAACAAGAACTGTAACACTAGATGAGTCATATGTCAAAAATCTAACAGCTGATGTCAGCTCCAGTAAAGAAGTACCATCAGAACCAAAATCTGTGGCCAAAGTGCAACAAGGTCCCTCTGATGACCTGGTTGTCATTTCCTCTGAGGAGAACATATCATGAACACTGAGACCTGTAAGCAATGATCAACAAGAGGAATCAACAAACCAGCTCACAGGGAAAGTCACTGTTGATGAAGTCAAACCTGTTAAACGTGGCATATGTTGCAGGACTCGTGAATTCTTTCGTAGATGGTTCTGGCCCTGTTGCATCCAACCTCAAACAGACTAATGATACTCAGATCCATCAGCACAATGAGAAGATAATCTATCTTTCTGAAAATATGTTTTAATTTGCAACACATCCAAACTTACCAACTTTAAACATAAAAAGTCAGGGAAGTACAGGAAGAGTCCCAGTTTAAAATTCAGCTGGGTTCTTGTATTGTCTGCGTGAGTTTTTACCAGATGGTCTGGCTTCCTCCCACTGAACAAAAAAAGTTAATAGACGATTTTAAACTAGAAAATTTCAGAAGAAATCTTGAAAGGTGCCAATGAGACTGCCGGAAACGGTGAATGTGGCAGGTTTAAAAACTGGTGAACAGTGTGACCTCATACTTTAGCTTTTGTAAGTGAATATGGACTTTTGTCCCCAAACCTGGACTTTTGTCCCCAAACTTGGGCATTTGTCCTCAAACACCGTCTTTTGTCCCTAAATGTCGACTTTTGTCCCATCAAAATTTTTGACTGAAATGGGAAAATAATCACTATAACAATCACTGGAAGAATATATATGGAAAACAGTAATAAGCGGCATTCAATACTTCACATAGGCACCCCGTAATTAATTATCTTTAGGAGTGAGTATGCACTGTTGCTTGTCTCTGTGATGGGCTGAAGACCTATCCAAGTGCACCATAATGACAGTAATTATATGAATAAGGGGGCTTCATTCCCCTGGTACGGCCACCCATGGCAAACAGGACTCTAGGGGAGGGACCAGACAAAGCGCGCCCCCTCTGGAGCCAGGCCTGGAGGTGGGGCTCAGAGGAGAGTGCCTGATGGCCAGGCCTTTGCCCATTAGGCCCGGTCGGGCTCAACTTGAAAGGGTAACATGGGGCCCCTTATCGTGGGCTCACCACCTGTGGGAGGGGCCATAGGGACCGGGTGTGGTGTGAGCTGGGCGGTGGCCAGAGGTGGGTACCCCGGTGGTCTGATCCTTGGCTGCAGAAGCTAGCTTTAGGGATGTGGAATGTCACCTCTCTGGCGGGGAAGGAGCCTGAGCTGGTGCGCGAGGTTGAGCTGTTCCGACTAGATACAGTTGGGCTCACGTCGACGCACGGCCTGGGCTCTGGAACCAGTATACTTGAGAAGGGCTGGACTCTCTTTCACTCTGGAGTTGCTCCAGGTGAGAGGTGCCATGCTGTAGACTTGTAGTTCTCTAGACCAGTTTTGGTCTCAAGACCCATTTTTTGTGGTCTTGGTCTTGTCTCGGCCTCGATAGTCTTTGGTCTCGGTCTTGTCTCGGTCTCGGGTCTCTCGGTCTAGGAATGTGTCGGACTGGCCGAGTGGTCTCGAAGGAATTTGTAACCCATATATCCAGGCAGGCAGTTTTTTTTTTTTCTTTGTTTGGTTTTTTGATCTCATTATACGCCCCCTTCAAGTGACACCAATCGCACGAATTTTGTGTCACAGACGGTGTTGGCACTCGTCCTCTCATGCCCCCCCCCCCCCTTCTCTCTCTCTAAAGCACGGTCACGGATGCATGGAGGAGGGTGCAAAATGTCAGCGAATCCATCAGTGGTCAGATTTGGTTTAACAGACCACAAGGAGTTTGTTTGCCACACAACACTACGGTGTTCCTGCACACAGTCTGTCGATAAGTCTTTAATATTTAAAATTCATGTTTCATCTACAAATAAAGTACAATTCAAATCCATCCATTCATCCATTAACCCCCGCTTATCCGATGTCGGGTCGCGGGGACAGCAGCTTCAGCAGGAAAGTCCAGACATCCCAATCCCCCATCCACCTTCTCCAGCTCTTCCAGGGGAATACCGAGGCATTCCCAGGTCAGCCGAGAGACATAATCTCTCCAGCGTGACCTGGGTCTGCCCTGGGGCCTCCTTCTGGCTGGACATGCCTGGAACACCTCTCGAGGGAGGCATCCAGGGTATATCCTCACTAGATGCCCGTACCACCTCAACTGGCTCCTCTCGATGTGAAGGAGCAACGGCCAACACTGAGTCCCTCCTGGATGACTGAATTTCTTTTTTTGAGGTGGAAGGTGGTGTTGGAGTCTTGTTATTTTGTTAGATGATTTTGGGACTAGTTAATAGTCATGTCAGTCCTTAACAGCATTTGAGTCAATCCTCAGATAGTGTAGAAATAGTGGTCATGCATCTGCCACACATATTTGATCTCAGCTAATTGATGAAAACATTTATAGTGAGTTCACAGACAAGACGTCTGACGCTCTGTCTCTGGATTATTGTGCCCGTACGTGAATACAATCTCATATTTATACTAAGCAGCTGAACCCAGTACGGTACTTATGTTCTACAACTGATGCAAGATGGCAAAAAGACTAGTTTGTATTTTTGGTCTTGGTCTTGAACTGAAGTAGTCTTGGTCTAGACTTGGTCTGTCTTGGTTTTGGTCTTGCCTTGTCTTGGTCTTGGTCTTGATACTCTCTGGTCTTGGTAGTGTTTTGGTCTCGGTTTCTTGACTACAAGTCTACCATGCTGGTGTGGGCATACTTATTACCCCTTGACTTGGTGCCTGTACAATGGGGTTTACCCGGTGGATGAAAGGGTAGCGTCCCTCCGTCTTCAGGTTCAGGGATGGGTCCTAACTGTTGTTTGTGCTTATGCACCGCACAGCAGCTCAGAGTACCCACCCTCTTGGGAGTCCTTGGATGGAGTGTTGGAGAGCATTCCTTCTAGGGACTCCCCGTCCTGCTGGGGGACTTAAATTCTCATGTGGGCAATGACAGTGGGACCTGGAGGGGCGTGACTGGGAGGAACAACCCCCCGATCTGAACCCAAGTGGTGTTTTGCTTTTGGACTAAGGGCTTAAAGTTCTCCGTCCTGGGGACAGATTTCCATCCTGAGGATTTTATAGGGATATTTTTTTATGACATCAGCGCAGATCCGATAAAAGAAAAAAATAAAAATAAATAATGAACACGGAGGTTCTCTGTAGTGCTGATGTGACTTGACAACCGGTGCCCACTGCATTTCTAAGCAATCAGCCGGCAGATTGACTTACTCAGCTGGCAGATCGGGACCAGACCGACCCAGTGCAGAGTTCAGGCCGTGAACTCTTTCCCACCACTTTCGTCGGTTCGTGCTCGATATACTGGCATATAACATTTTTTAAATAGTATTTTTTTATTTTATATAGTGCTATGGCATAATGATCACAACATAGCAAATAGAGTTTGAATTCTCTGCCTGAGCCCGCCTCGATATTATCGAGCTCGGGTTTGGACAGAAAGTGCATAGCTATAGGTGTATAGAAAGTTGCTCTGTCCATTCTCTGAAGCCGGCAAAAGTCTCTTTTGAGTGGCAGCAAAGGCAGCCAATCAGTGTCAAGGTTGCCAGTTAAGCCTGAAGGGATGCCAAATAGGTGCAAAACTACACGTTTAAAATCCCCCATCTAACATAGCTTTCTGAGAGATGTTTTTAGGAAACTTCTGAAACATTACAGACAAAAGCAAAATTTTGTTGTCTATATATCACATCACAGAATAAGGATAAATACACTATTCAACCACCCTATGTCACCTTTAACAATAGTCAAGCCCTACAGTCATTTTAAGATGAGTATTAGAACTGGCCAGACTTGCATTAGAATACCACATAACTTCAGAAGATATTTCTATAAAATGAAGCAAGGGGGCAACATCCAGTGAAAAAAAAAGGGATCACCCTAGACGCCACCAAAACACAGCAACCAAATGAAAAAAATAAACACACAAAACGAGACACCGTCACCAGGCATCACCACCACCACCACCACACGGAGCGTCAGTCCTTGAAAACAATGCATGGGGACATGGTCTGAAATTTTCAGTCCTGGGATTTTTTGGGGCTTTAAGCCCTGGTTTGACTTCTGCGTTCGTCATGGATTGTCCATAAGAAACACCATGTTCAAGCATAAGAGTGTTCACATGTGCACTTGGCACCAGGACAGTCTAGGCCACGGGTTGATGATTGACTTTGTAGTTGTGTCATCGGATTTGCAGCCGAATGTCTAGGACGCTCCGGTGAAGAGAGTGGCGGAGGTGTCAACTGACCACCACCTGGTGGTGAGTTGGCTCAGATGGTGGGGGAGGACACCAGTTAGACCTGGGAGGCCCAAACGTTCTGTGCGGGTCTGCTGGGAATGTCTGGCAGAGTCCCCTGTCAGAAGGAGCTTTAACTCTCATCTCCAGCAGAGCTTCAACCATGTCCCGACACAGGCGGCGGACATTGAGTCTGAATGGGCTCTGCTGTGGCTGTAAGGTTGTTGGTGCCTGTCGTGGTGGAAATCCCAGAACTTGCTGATGGACACCGGCAGTGAGGGATGCCATTAAGATGAAGGAGGAGTCCTATCGGGCCTTTCTGGCCTGTGGGACTTCAGAGGCAGCTGAGCGGTATTGGCAGTCCAAGTTGACTGCGGCTTCAGCAGTTGCTGAGGCAAAAACTCAAGCATGGGAGGAGTTCCAAGAGGCCATGGACAATGACTTCTGAACGGCTTCAAAGAGATTCTGGTCCACCATACGGTGTCAGGGTTAGTGTCTCATCAACACTGTTGGAGTGGGGAGCTGCTGACCTCAACTCGGGACATTGTGGATCGGTGGAGGGAATATTCAAAGACCTCCTCAATCCCGATGACGTCTTCCGATGAGGAAGCAGAGTCTGGGGACTCAGGGTGGGCTTTCCTATCTCTGGGACTGAGGTCACTGAGGTAGTTAAGAAGCTGCACAGTCGCAGGGCCCCGGGGGTGGATGAGATCCACCCCAAGTTCCTCAAAGCTTTGGATGATGTGGGGCTGTCTTGGTTGACACGCCTCTGCAGCATTGTGTGGACGTTGGGGACAGTACCCCCGGACTGGCAGACTGGGGTGGTGGTCCCCCTCTTTAAAAAGGGGGACTGGAGGATGTGTTCCGGCTATGGGGGCTCACACTCCTCAGCCTCCCTGGGAAGGTCTATTCGGGGCTAGGACTGAACGATTTTGGAAAATATTCTAATTGCAATATTTTACCTCAATATTGCAATTGCAATCTAATATGCAATTATTTGTTCAATGTCTTCTTCTCCTGTATTTTTCAATTAACACCAGCAATAAATCATTCTGTTTCATAATAAACAATATCAGATTTATTTAAAGTGAAAATTACAACAATAAAGCAAACAAATCTGTGGCTTTACCATTTCAACATGTCTCACTTTTCACATTTCATGAAACATGACATGTAAACATGTGGACAGTTTATAAATATAATATGCCACTATATATATGAAAAATAAAGCTTACTGATGCCCAGTCAGTGACATCACACATACTAAAGTGCAGGAAAAGTAAGGAGAACAAATGTCTGCTCTAACCATTTGACATTTTTTTCTTTTCATTTTTTAAGTAAATCAAACTCAAACACAAAATAAACTAGTGTATGTTCTTATCAAATCTTAAGGGAAAAAAAAACTTTTTGAGCACTAATGGAACTATTATTTTCACTCAGTAACAGCACACAACATACTAAAGTGCAAAATGAGTATGACGTCAGCCAGAAAGATTCCTCTGTTTAGTTCACAGGAGCTCACAGATTTTTTTCAAGGAAAACCAGCATGTCAACTTTTGCTGGTTTTAAAGATGAGCGAATGCAAGTCACTATATTGCCTCCAGCACTGAAAAGACGCTCTGAAAAAGCACTTGTGGCATGGACACAGAGATACTTGTAGGCCATATTGCACAGTTGTGGAAAGTTGCTCTTGTGCACCTTCCAGCAGGCCAGTGGGTCATCTTCTCCATCAATTGCAGGGATCAGGAGGCAACTGTTTAACTCTGCCTCAGCGACATCTTCAGGTTGCATGGGAGAAGCAGAAGAGACCACAGCAGTCTTGATGAAGCTGCCAAGAGTCTTCTTCACCTTTTCGCCAAAGGACTGTGCACTTTGAGGCCTCGGAGCGGTTTCTGTATGAGCCTTCTTTTCTTACCAGATGAAAAACAAAAAAACAACACAGCTATTTGTACTGAAGTTAGATTACAAATAAATACACATAAAGTGTGTTTGTGATATCATAGATAATTATTACTAACCTGGTTATATACACGCCTTGCTGATTCCTTCATTTAGGCCTTTAGCCAGGTCTTAATGGTAAGAATGTTATCTGTGGAGATGTACTGGGTTTTGAACCTGGGGTCCAGGAAGGATGCAACATCCAAAAGCTCCTGGATGCTGAGGTCATTATACTTATCATTGAGGTATGCCAGGACCTTAGTTTTGCTTGACTTCATCAGGTCAGTGTCCTCTTGGTCTTCAGCCTGATGTGGCCAGAAAGTGCAGAACTGGTTTGAAGTAGGAGATGCTCACACACTCTTCTCCCGAGAGAGCATCTGTAAATTCCAGGAGAGGATGCAGTGCCTTGTGAACAGACTCCAGCACCTCAATATCCTGCCAGGTTGGGATGAGGCAGCGGGCATATCGGTCACCTGACAATACCTGAGAAATGGCTTGGAGCTGTTCTAGCACCCTGGCAATCATCATTTCTTTCTAAACCCATCTTGTTGGGCATTCGGGGAGGAGGCTGTGTTCAGGAAGTTTGAGCTTTCTCTGTTCTTCAGTCATTGCTGCTTCTTCCAACTGTGAAAGAAGTGCAACACCACCTTCTTGCACAGCCCTATTGCTTTTGAGTGCATGTCCTGTAATACAAAATAACAGTGTAATTTACACAGTTTTACTTGTGTGATGCAAGGTTATCAAATAAATAAATATTCACATTTTTCTCTCCCTCCACTTTTTACATTCCCTCTCTCTCTCACACACACAGTCTCTCTCTGCTCGCCCACAATCACGCACACTCATGCCCGACATTTACGTCATAATACTAATTTACGTACCAATGGCAAGATGTAATTGGTGCCCAAAACACTGCAGTCTGGTCCACTCATTTAGCCGTGCTGCCATCACCATATTCGATGCGTTGTCTGTCGTTATGCAGATGTGGTTTTCTTCCTGTAGATCCCAGCTCCGGGATAGCAACTTGGCTAAAATGTGTGCAGAAGGGAATTCTGTACCATTTATCCATTGTTTTTACCAAAACCGTAAATCCAGGCTTGGTTACTTCCACGTGCCGTTTCAAATTATGTTCATACGGAGTAATACCTTCGAACATTTCTGTCAGTGATCCTGTTGGCTGGTACTTCGCTTACTTGAAGTTGAAGCACTGGTTGTTGGCATTCTAACCATGCAACTGTTGTAAATGGCTTTGTGGTGTTTTTTTAAGTGTTGATAAAGATTCAGGTGTTACCTCGAGAGGCAGCAACAGCAGCAAGGCAGATTCTGCACAATACATTTTGTTGCACAGCGTCTTCTTTTTTATAGCCAAAATAATTCCAAACAACCGACGTGCTGCCCCTCTTTGGTACCGAACTTTCAGATGTGTCAGCTTCTGTCGAGCCTGACACCATTGTGCAACCAGTTACAGTGCAAGGTTGACTTCTCCCACTCCCTGCTTTGCTTTGCTCGCAATTCATATAACCAGATCATGTGAAAAGTCAAATCGCAGCCTTTGCGATTAGAAAATCTCATTTTGTCATATCGCGATATTATCGCAAATGTAATTAATCATTCAGCCCTATTCGGGGGTCCTGGAGAGGAGTGTCCTTCGGATAGTCGAATCTCGAGTTGAGGAGCAGTGTGGTTTTTGTCCTGGTCGTAGAACTGTAGACCAGCTCTACATGTTCTTTGGAGTCTTGGAGAGGTCATGGGAGTTCACCCAACAAGGCTAGATGTGTTTTGTGGACTTGGAAAAGGTGTTTGACCGTGTCCCCACAGGGACTCCTGTGGGGGGTTGCTTCTAGAAAATGGGGTGCCAGATTCCCTTGTACAGGCTGTCCGGTCTCTGTATTCCCGGTGCTACAGTCTGATCCACCAACAGTTCTTTTGATGGGCCTGGATCCCCACGTCCAGCTCTTTTCTGCTGTCTCTATATTCTTCCTCGAGTTTTTGGAGTTTATCAATAATTTATCATGCAGGTGAACCAGTCTTGGTCGTCTCCTCCACCAGTTCAGCACAGAGTTACTTTTCCTTGTGTTTGTAAAAGGATTCGGTTCACCTGAGTCCGTGACTTGCTGACTCAGCAGGTTGCAGCGGCAGAAACACCGCGGACTGATGTGGTTTTTCCGAACTTCCCTCCAGTCATTGATTTAAGTTTGATAAGTTGGATATTAAATAAGTTAAATATCATGATAAATAAGTACTTAAACAACAAGGACGACTCAAATGAACCAGGTCACTTCACTGAGTGACTTGGATTAATTTGAGTCCATAAGATGAACCGAGTTTAACACCACTGTTGAGCACACAGCAAAAAGACTCTTAGTCCTTCAGTAGACCTGGGCACCAATTGATTAACACTATGTCTGAAAACCATTGTAAAACTGATCATGATATTAAGAGAATAAAAAGACTAGTTTTATTAATTTTAACAAGTGCTGTAAATAAAGTGTTTGTCCTCACATTCCACAGTTCCTACATTTGAAACGAAAAAAAAAATAACAATAATAATAATAATAATAATTTTAAAAAAATCCCAATTTATATTCTGAATCTGAAGACACAGACAGAATTTGTAAGTGAAAAAAAATAAATAAATAAAAGTCCAAAATTTCAAAACGCACGGTCAACTTGACTCTGGTAGGATGATAAAGTTCATTTGATGAATTATCGTCCGTGTGTGTGGCCGTGGGTACGTGGACTGAGGCTATGGCGGCCCAAATTAGACCATAGCAGGGTTTAACCCAGAAATTGGCATCCAGCATACCAAAACGAATTGCAGGAGATAAAAGGTCAATACTATAAATACTAACTGTTTTAATGAATTATTGTATTCAACAAGAAATGCTTTGAAACTTGTGAAATGTTCAGTGTACTCTGGAAATACGTGTCAAAATTGATCTAAGAAAGAATGTGAAGAAACAAAGTTTGCAGAAACCCAAATATGCACCTATGCCAACTCTCTCCTAACCACACGCTATACCCACTTTGTTAAATCATTTTCTTTCTAATTTGTCATTACTTGCAAGCTCTCTATTCATTTACACACTCAGGTCTGTCTCCACAGCTTCCAACAATAAGTGCCACGCTGCTGCCTGCGTGTGCAGTGTAGCAGCTAGCTTCTTTGCTTCAAACAAATACAACCCTGAGAACGAGAACGAGGTAAAATTCTCTTATTAAGCGTCTTGTATTTAGCTAGCACCATCGCACCAAATCCATCAGAAAGTCACTGAGGACCTTTCTTGTGCTGAACACATAAATTCCCAGTTTGCTGACTTAAAGGTGGAGTCAAGTCAGCAACGGTTTTGTGAGTTCACACACTTTTCATACATTCCTGTGAGAGCAGGTGCCCTTTTCAGGAAACAGGTTATGTGGAAACTCTTGAGGATGTTGAACATGATATGAGGGAAACCTTCTTTTCTGTTTTACAAAACAACATTTAGTCAGGCTCCTTTTAGAAACTGAGTTAACTTATACTTGGAATCTGTTACCACAGTAACTTACTGTGAGAGCGTATGTTCCCTCATAGACTGCTTAAGAAGAACTGGACAAACCTCTGTGACATAATCTACAGGTGAGGCTATTTCCTCTGCATGGCGCCATGTTGCAAAAAGACAGAACCAGCAGGGCTCAGAAACCTGCTGGAATTTGGGCATGCTCAGTAAGGTGATGCTCTGCTAAATGCTAGATTAGGTTTGGTGCCTCAAACCTTTTGATTGTCATTCCTCTAAAACATTAGTTTTACCTCAGAGGCTGTCCAAATTATTATATTTGTGTAATTTTACAGTATTCACAGTATGTGCTTCCTGGTGATGCGCTTACTGACCAGAAACAAGATTGTAATTCTCTGTACTCTCAGTCGATTTCATGTAACGCTATGTCACTGCAGTCCGTATTGTGTTTTATAAGTGGGTTATGTTCACACAGTGGGCAGTATTTCTACAATATTTGATCATTTGTACGCATAAAATGGCATTTTCCACACATTTGAGCTCATATCTTGTTTTGCTTCATGTAGCAACCAACCTGTCATGCAGTAAGGCTGCTCTCCTGTCCAGGTGCCGTCATCCCTACAGGTGCGCTCCGTTGAACTGTACAGTCTGTAGCCTTCATTGCAGGCGAAGCTCAAGGTGTCCCCCTTCAGGTAACATGTCCCATTCTTCATCCCATTTCTGGGAGTGGGAAGCCAGCCACATGACACCACTAAGGGATAACATCAAGTGGTTAAATTTACATGTTTAAATTTTATTTTCAATAACATTGTTTTTTTTTTTAGATAATTTTAAATAATAAAATATATTCAAGACTGTTGCATGATTGTGATGCACACTGGCTTTTATATTAGCTCTTTTATCTTGAATTGCCACAAATATTCTCCCATGAACATTTATTCAAATGGCTGACATTAAAGGGACACTGTGTAATATTGCAAGCTGTCTATTAACAGAAATGGACCTTTTCATCCCTAAGTATTACCTTATTAATTAGTAATTACTTCCACCAACAAATCACAGTGTTCTTGTAGGTCTTGAATTTTCCATTTATATATATATTTCGTTGGCACATTCAATGACGATCGCCATGTTGCGCCACCATCTTGAAGCTACTGTCCACGGTAGGGAACAAAAATACAGCTTTGCGTTTTGCGTTTGCGCTCACAAGTTGCCCTCAAACTCTTGTGGTCTTCTTTCTCTCCTGTCAGACTCTAGAAAGAAAATTTCCATCAAAGCTACAAGGTATTAGAAGAAGCACTTGCTGTTTTGTTCTGATAATTGTCACAGAACGGTCGGGACACCCGGCGGTGGCGCTGGATCCGCGCTTCCCAACGTTCTCCCTCCTTTCTGGCTCCAGTCCAGCCCCATCCTTGCACAAGTGGGCCCGGCTGCCGGTGAACTCTCAGGTCTCTGTGCTGTCCGTGTTACACGTGCGATCTGGGTGGTGGTCTCTGGCGGTGGTGGGCGGCCCTCAGCGGAGGATTGGAGCGCGGTTGCAATGTGGGTTCACGGGGGGTTCTTGCCGGGTGTCATTTCCTGATGCCCAACCTCGGGGAACCGCCACCTCCTGAACTCCGTGAGCCTGTACCTGCGCTATAAATATAATATAGTGGCTACGTAGATAGCTCTATAGCACTAGGTTAGCTTGTCTTCATTTTCAGTTGTTGCTGGCTGATATTAGCATGACGTAATTATCTAATATAAAAGACAACATTATAAGTTGTCTTGTAATGAACATACATGAACTTTTTCGCTCTAAATTACTAAATGAAAACAACTATTTCAGAAAACTAACCTCATTTACTGAGAGAAAACTACTAGAAGTTGTGTTAGTGTACGACTTCTCTGTTTCCAGGATTAATGACATTTATCAGCTACCGTAGATGGAAACGAGTTGCAGTATATGACCTCACCGCTATGATTTAGATTTAGTTAGTTAGTTAGTTTTATTGTCCCATATGGGAGAAAATCCTACACAGTGTTCCTTTAAATACGCTAGCCCCAACAAATGATGCTGCTTTCTCAGAGAATAATTTTTTGTCAAAGGAAACAAATGAATTGGCAAAAAAGAAAGAGAAAAAAAACTTGCTTCAAGCAGTACCTGGCTCCAGGGCTTTTATTAGAGCCTGGTGGTTTTGGGAGGCCCTGAGTGTGGCGTTTCCCTTTGCAACGCTCCGAGTGATCAGCGTATCATATTTGCAGAACTGTGCGCCTTCTCCCAAACACACCGACAACATGTCTGCTACCAAAGGGTCATCAGGTCTCTCGAGTGGAGAAAAGGCAGGAACAAAAGCAGCGTCATGGCTTGGAGGGAAGTAGTATGAATCCAGGAGATAACTGGTGTCGTAAGTAAAAAGGGAAGATGTTTTTGAAATGTTCCCTGTGGGTGGGAATAAATAACATAATATCAGGTAAGACGTACATCCATCTTGGAGTTTTGGATTGGAAAAGAGAAACACAGGTTTCAGACTAATCCCAAAACTTAAATCAATGTTAGCAGCAGAAATTACTGCACAGTAATGATGTGATAGAAAATCAACAATCATTAAGATTTTATGTTACAGACATGCATGTCACTGCATAGTAATTAAACTAATGAATGTGTGACTGATAACCAACTTTATAGGTAATCTGAGTTTTATAAGCAAGAAAAAACAAGTTAATTATAACCTTATGCCATGTTCTTTTTTTTTTTAATAGTGTCCACAATAACATCGAACATTATCAAATCACCTAATTCCTAAGCAGCTCTTACAAAATACTGGACAAACTATCCAGTCATGTGACCCATAGATTTGTACAGAGCCTTTAAAGTCCATTTTCCCCTCAAACTGCGTGGTACACAGAGGCGGTACAAAGCTGTCAAAGCCGACAGCAGAGCCAATAGCTAGCTGACAGTCAAGCACATTGAATGGCATCCTGGTATCTGGTCAGTCTTATGATTAAACCAAGACAATGGAACTTGAAACGCTCCCAAAAAAGGTTCCAAAATGTTTTAGCAGTATTTCAACTTATAACAAGACAAATTGCACCAACCCGAAGCAGGCAGACACGCCTCCTTGCTGCCGGCACTCGTCACACTGTTTGCTGTGTGGAGTTAGCCAGACACTTGGGGTGGGGACCTTTAGGCACCTCACGATTCGATTACGGTTCAGGGGGTACAATTCGATTATTAATCGATTAATGATGCATCTCACCAAACGTTTTAGCAACATTTTTTACACTCACTGGGGGTCCCTGGACCACTGCTACATTTTAGTTTTAAAAAATGGTTTCTTTTGTAACTAGAAACAATAGATGAATTTACTTTCATTATCTTTTATTAAAATAAACAAAAAGATGTGATATTAACAATGGCTTATTCAGAGAAATATTTTACTGTCCCAAAATAATATATATTATATTCTGATAAATAATTATTTTTTATCAACTACAAGAGTGTTTTCAGACTTCAGTAAACAAATTATGGTGATGTAAGATTCGGTAGTGATAGATGTCCACGCGTCAAGTGTTGCTGCTATCCTACCTGCTTTCACGACTGATACCATGACTTCTGTTTGGTTTGGTCGTAGAGTGTCGGGATGGACGAGTCAGTGAAATATCAACAAGCAGGGATGCAGGATCTTGGTTCTCATGTATGCAGAACTCGCAACCCCTCATTCTCCACCGCTGATTACGATTTTAAATCCTTTTCAGTGAATATTGCAACAGACTTTGTGATTTGTTTAGCTCCTTCCAAGGAGGGTGGAAGTTTCATAAATACTTGTTCAATAGTTCTCTGGTAGGTAGAACCGCTCATAGCTACAACACCTCCTGGCTGTTTTCCTTCCTGCTCCAAATGGAAACGTACGATGTGATTCCTCATGCTTGTTGCGTTATCAACGTATATTATCTTACATATAACATGGTTCTTGTCTAAATCACTTGCACCGTCAACCTTATAGAAGCCAAAGTGCTTCCAAACAGCTTAATAAATCGTCTGGGTGACGGGCAACACGCTGCACAATTCATTTCCTAATTTTTTTCCATCTGTGTTACATTATGTTGGACTTGAATTATCGATCCTTAAACAGTTAATAAGCGATTCAGAATCGTTCAAGGCCAAATTGCGATGCGGCACTAACTATAAAATGAAACGATCTAACAAACATTATAAAATGTTGTGGCAGAGCCAGCAAAGAAAGTGAAGAGTATAATATCAGGAAAGACAAGTAAAAGAAAGAGAGAGAGAAATTGCACAAGCAATCGATCTCTGGCGCTCAATCTGATTGATTACTTGTGAAAAACAGTGTCTAACACTTACATCCCGCTCCAAACGTAAAGATTTCCTCCGGTGTGGCGTTAGCTGCGAAGACAACCTCTCCGAGCTGGGTCATGACGTCATCTGATGGGTCAGAGTTCATGAAGCCAAGGAGACCCTTGGTTTGGTTGGAGAACTCCTGTGGAAGCAGGACAGTAGCTGCCATAGTACCTTCATTAGCACGAACCTCCACGCCGACACCAGAGGAAAACATCACCGTCACATTCTGAGGACTGGGGGCGAACACAAATGCATCTACGAAAAAAAAGAAAATGTTTGGCTGCATATATAATACCTGTTCCATGTTAATAAATGGACAACTGAAATAAATTTAAGCTGCAACAGATACTACACAACTCAGTTTAAGCTATGGTAGAAAGTATAAACAGCCTCATGAACCAAAATCATAAAAACCAAAGAATCTTGCAGTAACTGAGTAGAAATGGTAGGTGAGCACGATGGACCACAGCTTTCTAAACTTACATTAAGGTCTGAGAGAGCTACAAACACCAGGCAAATTAATCTGCTCAAATGTATAAAAAATAATAATGACATCAATTCAGAACCTGGTGCATAGCAAATCAAAACCCAAGATTTGAGAATCAAAATCTGAGAACAAAACGTACAAAAAAAAGAAACCGCCAAGAATCTCTTCCCAGAAGTATCGGCTTCTCTCCTCGCTTCCTCATCTTACTACTACTGCCTGCCAATCAGGGCCCTTAGAGGTTTAAATATCCTCTCAGGTCTTCATTTACTCTTGGACACAGCAGCAGGGACACCACAGAACAGGATCTTGAGTCCTCCTAACGTCCCTGTTCTTCCCTTTGAAATGTTCCTACAGTCAAAACACTACTTGGAGGCATCTCACCTTTCAAATCTATCAATCTTTGCTCTTTGAAAGAGAGAATCTTGTGGTTCCTCAGGACTTGAAGATGGCCCTCTAAAAGGCGTACCTCGATGACATCAGAGGACTTCTCCTTCATAGCTACTGATGACAGCTGTGTGGTTTTAGCCAAGGTACCTTGATGGTAAAAATCACACTGATGAAGATGAATTATACACTGACATGAACAAAGTTTTGATTTATGATTGGATCACTTTTAAATTTACGCTACTAAACTCAGATTAAAGCGAGATTGTGCCTCATGTATACACCACATCTGGACAGGATTACTTTATAGGATTACTTCAGCATCTAGTTCAACTGTGAGGAAGCTGAAAAGTCATCCTTGACCAGAAATTACATCCCTACGCTGGTTCCTGTTTCCAAAAAAGAAAAAAGAAAAAAAAGAATGAGAGCCAGTCTTTAGACACCATCTCTACCTTTAAGGTTGGTCCTAAAACAACCTTTTTTGATGAAACGTACAGCTACAGCTGGCTTAGGTGACCCTGAAAAAGACCTCTCTGCCAGGAGACCTCCCACAATGCACTGGGCCCTTTCCTCACCCTGCCCTCTTTACTCTCCATGTATGCATATATTAATCTTGACACTTGTGTTTTTTTTCCTTGTCTTCCTTCTGATGGCGAGTTCCCCAGGCCTAGTGCTTCAGTGTAAAATGCGGTTTTACCTTTCAAATATCATCCATATCATCCACCACTGCACATGTGCTTAGGGTGAGTGTAATGATCAAAGGGAATACTTGATTAAATCCGTTGCTTTCCATAGTTAGGCTGCTTTTTGAGATTTGGCACGATATGAATGCAGTTATAAAGGGAATATAATTAGATTGCTGTTGTACTGAAGCACGCTGTATTTGATTGGATCTCCATTAAATGTGTTCACCATCTCATTAAAGTGTCCTGAGATGACTTGGGTAGTGAACTGGTTCTATACAAATAAAGTGAATTCATTCAATTAAACTGAGTCTTTATGATGTAAAATAATCCAGATGTTTGACCACACTGATTTAATGAGGAGAATATTAATGACATCTGGTCATCTACAGTCACTTGGCCCACGGCTCTTGTGTAATAGCCTGGAGGGGGGTGGTGGTGGAGGGATCCAAATAAATGAAGCTCACATCTGTTTTTCTGAACCACATCGGACCTCGACAGACACGGAACTAAAGAGAGGCTAA
Source organism: Arrhamphus sclerolepis (assembly GCA_037176975.1). Classification (NCBI taxonomy): domain Eukaryota; kingdom Metazoa; phylum Chordata; class Actinopteri; order Beloniformes; family Hemiramphidae; genus Arrhamphus; species Arrhamphus sclerolepis. The sequence goes on from JBAMYA010048129.1 coordinate 23,969, forward strand.
AAAGTAGTAAGAAAGCAGGTCGTTACAACAATAACGTGTTTCAGTCACGCAAGGACCCCTCACACCACTTCTAATCACGTGTGTAAAAAGTAACAGAGGACGCTAAATACTGCTGAACAAAATTAGGCAACAAATATCAAGGACATTCGACAGACAAGTTGCATCTAAACAGCATTTTGGTATAAAGTGTTATATGGCTGAAATGAGGAAAAATAAAAAAAGACATGACATCCTGTTGAAAAGGGACTCACCGTTCTGGAGTTTCACCTGCTCCGTTCTGGCCTGAACACGCAGCTCTCTGACTGGTGATGACACCAGATAGTACTCTCCTTTGCCGCTGAAAGTGTATCTGAGGCCATCAAATGTTATAAAATGGAGATCCCCGAGGACGACACCTGCAAAGCATCCAGAATCAAAGCAGAGGTCTTGCTCATCCAAACACTTTTTTTTAATATCAGTGTGTAAGTGTGTTATGGTCTCTAGTGAGCAGGTAGTCAATCTTATGATCTAATACTTTCCACACCTCAAACTCCCAGCTGCAGTGTGTAATTAATTTACCCGTCCTGCAAAGTTATCTGTTATTACCTGCTACTCTGGAGTTTATTTGTAGAGGGATTTATGTGTGTAGATGACCAGCCAGAGTGAGAGGGAATGTATGCATTTGGTCACGTATGTAGCTACCTTCATGAAGAGCCCGTATCATACAAAGAAAAGCACCAGAGTATTGGTACTAGGTTCAAATAAGGGTATTACACTGGAAATCTATATAGCTAAATAAATAAATAAATCTTTACGTACACCTAATTACTGATCCCAGAATGGTCTAACCTGCTCTTGGTGGTCGGTAGTTACGACATCCACTTGATGGTCGATGGTTGAAGTAGATGTGGCAGTTATGAGACCACAAGCAGCAGTAGTGGAAACTCATGACGTCATAAAGCCAGTGGGAATACCCCGGCACCCGAGGGGGCTCCTGGTACGGAGGTGCGCCCCAGTCGTGAGCTCTATCTGGGGTGCTGCCACCAACTGAGTCCCCTGTCAGCACCAGAGAACCCATCCTGTCATAGCAGCACTGCTGCCCTGAGCCTCGATCACGACTGTAAATACAATAAGAAAGATTTTTTTTTTATTGTTTCTGTAAAGGGTTAAAACAGTCAAGGATTAAACAGCTTTAAAAAGAAGTTATTTTGACTTATGCACAGTTCATGGGGGCAAATAAAAAAATTAAAATAAACCCTATTATCTTATTATTCTTTCATTGTGTCTAAAAGCATGTCGAGATGCAGTTGCACTATACTGTTTTTCATCCAAGAGTGTGTTGCACAAAGAGTGTGTTGCACAAAGAGTGTGTTGTGCGCTGTAGAATAAATCCTGCAGCTGGTTGATCAGAAGCATGCATCTCTTGCTTCTCTGTTTTATGTTAACAGGTGGGTTGTACTCCTTAAAAATCATTCAGTTTACAGTAGAATAACTAATAATAGTGGCAAAGATGTACAGATGATCTGTGATGTGATGAATGGTTAGTGTCATCATAAACAATGAAAGCACATGCCTATACATTGTTATGCTAACCTAGCAAACTTTATGCTAACAACTGAAGTAACAAACAGTATAGCATGTAAGCCAAAGAGACACAGATAATGGGTTGTGTTTGAAGTTTTACACCGAACACATAATGAATAAAGAGCAATTGTATTTTATTAATTGAGCGGTTGGTTACGTTAATGTGTGCTGATAAACTTGAAAGAACATTTTTGGACATTTTCTGATTTTTAATGAGCTGTGATTTGTCCAGTGTTTAGTTTGTGACAATAACAGCAACCAAAGTCATAAAAAATGCTGTGAAATAGGAATGAAAGTTGGAAGACGACTCGACAAGTTCTATGTTGTAAAAAGTTTCTAAAGCAGAATAAATCCTGCAGCTGCTTGATCAGAAGCACGTGTCTCTTGCTTCTCTGTTTTATGTTAACAGAATTTATCACCACACCCCTGCTGACCTTTGTCCGATTTCCACAGGTAAGAAATTGACCTCTTGTTCTCACCTGGCTTGAACTGCTCGGACACAGTGGACGCTACCGGGGTGATAGGTGCACACACTTCCCCTCTCAATGTTACAACTGTAATCAGTCTGAAATAACAGATGAGACAAAGAACAGATGTGATTTACATTCATTTTCAAATAAATAACGACTGACAAATGCAAATCTGGTTGACTTAAACTGGAACTGATACAAATTTTCAGGCTCCTCCGCCTCCCTCTCTGCTGTGCTTCAGCTCTGCAGCTGGAGGTGCCATGAATGAGTGAGCTTTAAACACAGAAACTGAGGCTACTTGTATCAATGATTCATTTTTACATTTTCATTTCAATACGTAAATAGTCTTGAGTTAGAGCCCTTTATACACTGACTGTTATGTACTGTAATCTTTGCACAATTTTAACATTTAAATTGCACTGTTTCATATAACTTAATGTGTCACTGTTGTTAGGGTGAAATTCTTGTGTGAATTTTGTTTTTATTTTCTATTATTATTGGTAATATAATTATGATGTTAATAATGTTGAAAATAATAATACTCAGATTATCATTGAGTGATTATTTTATTTCTATTTCTCATATTGCTAAATTCTTGTTTCTCACAGTGTTTATCTTAATTCATGTTTTCATATAACTGGCGCAACTTTTACTTTTCAGCTAGTTTCTCTTGCAATTTCAGGAAGCAGCTGATTGGACCAAAGGAGGGTGACGTGGCGACAGCGGATTGGATCCATCTGTATCGTATGTTCATAGTAATTTATGCTCATAGTATATCCATCTGTATGCAGTATCGCATTGTTAATATATACCCACTTCTAAATTATGTTCATAGTTCTGCCTTTACCTGCACATATTTAAATAACATGTTCTAGGATATACCGTCTCAGTAGGAGAAAAGGAGCCGGCCTCCTATCAGATGTTCTCTTAAACTTAAATAAAACTCTCTTAAACTTTTATATAAATAAGGCATTTCACATTTTTCTGTTTGGGATTTTAGTTATTTATATGCCCAATGTTTTATTAGTTTTTTTGTTTACGAATTTATGGAAATTCAGTTTACAAAAGTGGTAGACAGGAAGGCACAATAAAATAATTTAAAATAACATTAAAATGTAAAGCATAAAATGCTTCAGACAAAAAATAATCATGCAGAAAACTGTCACAGCAGTCCTTTGTCTAGCTAAAACGCTTGAAGGAATAAAAGCTTTGATAAAGTCCAGCAGCGTGAGGAGAGGGAGTTTTTGCAAGAGTTTAGGATCTGTCTCCCAGAGTCCTGAATTAAGTGCAAGGAACCATTAACTAGTGTACAAGTGTTTCCTGCATGTCAAACCAAATAAAATGAACTGAACATTTTTACATATTGCAGATACTGTAGATCCTGCACTCCTGGTTAGATGCTAAACTGCATTTCATTGCTTTGTACTGTATTTGTCCAACGACAAAGTCAAATCTAAGCTAATCTTTACGCGGCATCCTCTCTACTCATGCCAATTCAATCATTTCACCTATCAAAAATGGACACATTTTTATCTACTGCAGGACCCATTTCAGTTTATAACAGCAACTGTTGTGGTCTAATGTGGTTATGGTAGAAAAATATTTTAAAAAGAACTATGACAGTTGCACTGATTGGCTTCATTATTTGCTCTTTGGGGTTACAGTGCATCCTTCCCTGCTTCACCAAACCTACATCATGTGAACGTCACAGAAAGACGACACACAGCGTAGTCTGTGTCAGTCTGTGCACCAAACTCTATTTAACAGAATAAAATAAATTATGAGCCATTATAAGGAAAATCTACAGCGAATGTTGTGTCCAGAGGTTTTCAGCTGCTTTTCACTGGTGAATATATAGACAGTAATGTGGATGACACAGTGAGGATGCAGATCGATTTTGTTTCCAAACAGCACATTGAAATGTGACCGTATCCAGTCAGAGACTCTGCACAAGTCCTGACTATTTTCTGTTTTCTTAACTTCAGAACCACAAGGAGGAGCAACAGGAACCTTCATTTTACATAGACTGTCTCACACAATACTGTCACAGAATCAATGTTCCAGCTAATATCACAGGAAGATCATTTTATTCAGGTTACCAAGCTCTACTTTAAAAGTGAGGAGCTGCTCTAATTTTAAAAACAATATGCTGCTTAAATGAATCCTGACAGGTTTAATTTACGCATGGTTTAGCAAAAGATGGATAAATTCCAGTCAGTTTTTTTTTCTTGTGCAAATTAATCATTCAAGTTCATTTTGGCTTTTTCATGAAAATGTGGTGACAGAAGATATGTAATTGGTTGGTGTAAATGATGAAGATGCAGAAGACAGAGTAAGATGGAAATAAATTATCCGCTGTGACGACCCCTTAAGTGTCAAACTCAAGGCCCACGGGCTTCACCCGGCCCGCCACTTCATTTAATCTGTCCACAACTGGAACATTTCTGATTAAACTTCAGTGTGGCTGCCTGTTTGATTCAACTGACATCAAAAAGTGGAATAACTGCGGTGGAGAGCAGCTGGTTTATGTCGAGAAGTCACAATTTAGTTCATGTTTGCAAAAGAGTTAACAACAGAAAGATGCTAACTTTTGACAAAACTCGTGATTTTTGTAAAACTAACAAAAAAAATTGTGATTTTAGGATTAAAAAAACTTGATATTATAAAAACGTTTGCAATTTTTTGTCAAAATTTTGCAAAATGTTGATATTTTCCAATAACAAAAGAACTGTAACATTTCTGATGGTACAGTTTTATATTTATATCATATTTATATTGATATAATTTTACATTTTAAAACAATTGTGACTTTTCTAAGTTTGCAGTTATACGAGAAAAATTTGTGATCTTTGAACAAAAGCCTTCATTTTATGAAAAAAGCAATGAAATTGGCGATTTTATGAAAAAACTTTTAGGACAAAAAGTTGAAATTATAGAAAGATTTGCAATTTTGCGTCTGTGGTAATATCATGACAAAATGTTGTAAAATGTTTGCAAAAGTAACAAAAAAGTTTTTACAAGAAAGAAATTGTGATTATTGTGCACGTCTCAATTTTATGGTAAAGTTCACATTAAATTTGAGAAAGTCCAGGAACTAGTGGGAAGTCTGGCATCACAGCGGGTTGAGGCTCTTTAACGGTAACCATGGTGATGATGTAGCCCCATATGAAACCGAGTTTGACACCCTTGACTTAATGCAAACCCAGAAACAAGAAGGAGACGAAGAAACGTTCCAAAGCAGCAGGGATGAGCTGTGTGTACTCACGTGGAACCTGCCTGTATCTGCCCGGGCCTGGGCCAACGTGCAAGGACAGTGGATGAGCTCGTCCAGGAAGTCGGGCAGCTCCTTCTCCAGAACGTCCCACTGCAGACACTTCTCCTCTGCCCAGGCTGAAGGATCATCTCTGAAGGCCTGCTCCAGATGCCACGCCAACACATGAGCTCCACTCCAGAGTGCTTGTACATCCCTGCGTATAAACAAACTCTTAGTTTGAACTAGTGTTTCTGATTCACACATTTAAAAAAAATAAAAAAAATACTGTTTCACTGCAAAACGTAAAAGATTTCAAAACGCTCTTTAATTTCAGAATTTCAGTGAACCAGTAAATATTGAAAATACTTGATTAGATGAGTCAAACATACGATAAACTATATTAAAATAAAGAAACGGAGCAGAACTATGCATCCATAACTCAAATCAGCAAATGATCGGTTGTCTAATACCTGGTTCCCACCAGGTGTGTAACTATCCATGTTATGGTGGCCATTTCTGACGCGTCACGCTGGTCCTTGCTGACGTATTTGTCATATCAGTAAACAACCAATCAAATTGCTTACTTCTAGATAAACAAGTGAAGCCTGATTTATATTTGTTTGTAAAAGCGATGGCATACCTACACCAGGGGTGAACCCTCCACCGTAAGCTGCTCCCGATCCCTGACCTGCATCTCTCTCCAAATATAACTATCACATTGAAATGTGATTGGTCTGCTTGGTAGAGTTGTTCTTCTTTGTCTACATATTCCTCGCTGCTACTTATTTTGTTGTCGCGTTCAAGTTAAATAGTTTGCTGCAATGTCTGTAAAAATGACTGATGTTCAGCATTGATCAGCGTAAAATATACTTTATTTGCTCTATTGCTAAGTTATATAAAGGAAGCTCGGCACTGCAAATAAATTAGAAAAAAAAAAGGACTTGTGCTGCCCTCTACCTGCTGGTGGTGTTATTACAGATGACACACAAAAAATAATGCACAGGAATGAATGCTGAAGACGACAAAGAGCCCATATGTAGCCTACATCCGTATCTGCTATGCAGAAGCAAAAATCAGGCTTAAGCTGGAGGACTTTGACACATACCCACCCCATGTGCGATTTTGCAGGCTAGCACTAGACTATGTAGCCACAATTTGATTGGCTGACACTTGCATCATTGCCCGAGAAGTTAAACTTTTCCCACTTGCTGACGAGAGCAGAAAGTGGCGCAGGAGGAATGTGCTCGGTAGGACCCAGATGTGACGCTTGAATGAACGTTTTCAGCTACATGTTGTCTAACCACCCATTCTCACAGCTGGTTCATTATGTTATATTCTTGCTTCTGTGCCAGCTGGAGACGCAGCAACTGCGTAGTAACAATCGCTGTGTGAAAACGACTAATTTAAGAGTATTAAACTGATACTAAAAAAACTATGTAACTCTCATGTGGACCATCATGTCTAAAAGGCACTGCAAGGTATATTTCAGGTATTTACAGATTTGACGACCGAATAAAAACAGAAATGAACTCATAATCATGTGAATTTTAAACTATGTTTTTGAATAATTTTCAGATGACTTCAGCATTTTTTTTTCATGATACTGAATGTGGAGTTCTACTGAGAATGTGATGTCATCGTGGACGTGTGAATGTTTATCACAGATACCCTTCTCCCTCTGATCTGGAGCTAGCAGTGACACGGATATTTCCCAACTTCCAGTCAGAGAAGTCCTCTCTGGGCTGAGGCATGAAGATGAAGACCCCCGAGTTTGGAAGATTCCTACTGAGAGAGTACAGGTAGCTGAGCTCGGCCTGCCGTGAGGGCGTCTCTGCCGCTGTGCTCCTGGTGACTTCTCTGTACCCCCACAGCTCTACGTTGACCTCTTCGGCTTCGATTAAAGAGCGGTTCCACTTCATTTTCAGCTCTCCTGGCATGTTCGACGTGCCATAGTTCTGCCACTGTGACGCATTCACCAGGGTGACCTCAAAAGTAGGGTCTGCTCTGCTTGGATGGACTGATCCATAAAAAATAAATAAATAACAAGGTGACAGAGTTAACCCGGTCTGGTGTAAACAACCAATTATAAAGGTAGCAGAAAGGCCACTTTGCTCAATTACAACTTTTAATGAAAGCAGAAGTAATAATAAACGCTGTTGTCTCTGTAGATTCTAAATCAAACTAGAACAATGATGTTCATAAAAAAGTCTCATCCAAATATTTCTCCATCTTACCTGACAAGTATTCTCCAGATCTGTCAAAATATATTCCATCTGTTGAGACCTGAAATGGTATCCAACCCGACTCATACAGCAGAGGTGAGATGCAGTACGCGTGGCCTTCTGCATCAATAAATCCCTCTCTTTCGATTCCACCTTTGAACCTGCAACACAGACGGGCCAAATTCTGAATCAAATAAACGCAGACAAACCTGCGTTTATTTGATTTTTGACAGCTTACACAACAATAATGCTTCATTTTCCAAATTGTCTTCCATGAACATTCATTTGGGATCTGATCTTCCTAAATGTAAAAGTTGCAGCAGATCTGCTGTACTGGTTTCCAACATTCCCCTTCTCAACGGTGTGTGCAAAAGTGTTTCCACACAAACCTGCAGAGAAGCCGTCCACCAGGACGGAGGACCAAACCGAGGACCTTGAGAGCTCTTCCTCCCAGCATGGAGCTGGAGTGAGGCGACACCTGGAAGCAGGACTGGTTGTAGTCTGTGCAGCAGTTTTGCAGAGACAAACATTTTTCCTGGCAGGAGCATTCCTCCAGCTCATCTCCACAATTTCCTCTGCACGTTTGACCTTTTTTAAAAAAAAAAAACAAAAAAAAAAACCACACACAAACAATAACAATTAATAAACATAATGAGGAGAGATAGAACATTAATTTGATCAATGCTGAAAATGAGTAAACAACATCTTAACACAACCCTCAGATGGCAGAACACCTACCAGATGTTTTAGACGACAGGATGAGAAGAATTCCCCAGAGATAAACTGTCCTGCGCATGTTCGCTCTCATATTTATGGTACATAACAGAATGAAACTCAGTAAACACTCACGCCTGCGTTAAAACTATTCTTGACTGGAGATTTGACAGAATTAAAAAGTGTAACAAAGGTCATTCAAAGCAGCAAACAAATCTGATCACGAGTTTGGTAACGAGTGACAAATGACGAGTGAGAGGACAGACACACAGCGAAGCTCATTTGTATGTATGTATTTAATTAACCTTTTGTGCTTAGTAAAATAAAACAAAAGACACATCGTTGACTTGGTGGTTTTGTAGCTTCAGTTTTTTTTTTCTTTTGTTTTATTTCAGTTTTAAGCGGTTGATTTTAACAGACCGCTGCGAGCCGTCTCAGCTGGACGGAAGTGGGTGTTCCCCAACCGACAGACGTGATTGGCTGGAATTTTGGTGACTTCACTGGTGCAGGTTCTTACAGGAAAACATGGTCTCTATGTTTTTATCCAAATATCCTGATCCATAAACAACTGCAAACCAAGATGAATTCTTTAAAGTTTTCACTACATAGATATAAATTATACACACGATTTTTTTTGTGCTCAAATTAGAGTGCTTTCACACCTGTTGGTCCGGTAAAGTGGTTCGATTGGGCCCAAACGTTGTTACAATGTTGTAGTTCTCAACTAGTTCGGTTCACATTCACACCCGTGTTTGTGCAAACGAACCAACAATTGTGGATATTGTACATCTCCCCACTCATGTGGCGGCGCTGTTCACAAAATACCATGTTTTGGGTGACGTGGATGAAAGCTGATTGGCGCAGCATGTGAAGAGGAAAAATCCCGGAAAAAAAACATTATGCCGTTTGATTATTTCTTAACGATGAACTGTGCTCTCCTGCTAGTATTTGCGGCTGTGTATTATCATCATTGATTTGTGCACCAAGCACAAAAACTGCTGTTCTATTATGAATCTCGCATTCAGCACGAGAAGGCTGCAGCTGTTTTTGGAGCGGAGAAGACGTGTTGTAGAACACCATCACCAGCGTCGGCTCCAAAACAAACTCGTGCGGAGAAATTTTGCGCCTCTAAAAACACACCACACGGCTGCTGCAAAAGCTTTGGTTGACCAAAAAGCTACGTACATACCAGAGTAGGTCCGAATCGAGGCCAGGCAGAGTTCTCACCAGCAGCGAACTGAACTGGAGTCCACATGGAACCGCACCAAGACCACCTACAGAAGGTTCTTTAGTCCGGACCAAATTAAACTGCTCCGCTTTCACACCAGCCCAAACGAACCGTACTTGCAGGTGTTCCGGACTCCAGTCCGCTTTAAGCGGACCAAATGTTGTAGGTGTGAAAGCACTCTTAGAGTCTGTGGTGCTTTATGCCAGGTTCTTTGTAGCAGAGCTACTCTCTGTTGTAAGAGTATTTGTGAACCTTGAATAAAATTATTTCTGTCGACTTTTACAGCATAGGAACAAAGGATGTCGGATAAAGAACCGTAAACAGGCTCTGATAGAAATAGTGATTTGATATTTCAAATATTCCACGTTTAGTAGAACACAGCAGCTGCATACATGAAACTCAGGTTATGACAGGTTGGAAGTAAATATGGAAAAAAAAACACTTAAGTACAAATTACCAATCACACCCTTCTAATAACATTTTAGAACTGCTAGAAGTAGTGTTAAAAAAAACCTCAGTGTAACATAGGGAATGAGGGTCACACAGCTCAAAATACTGAGGTACACTGGCAAGCTTCTATTGTAAGATAAAATTCTAAATCCATCTGGATTTGTTTGGAGGCTGAAAAGAAATGTAAACTATTTAACTGCATATATCTTTTTAAAATATTTATGATATGTAATGGTTTGAACACTACTACGGAAGCCCTAAATGGTCATACATGCATACATTTTATTTCTCCCGTTTTCCCGTGATAACGAGATAACTTCACCGTTTTCTCGTGATAACGAGTTATTTTTCCTCCGTTTTCCCGTCATAACGAGATAATTAATTTGAGATCTCAAAGGCATTGCAATGCCCTGATTAAGGTCGATAGACCGAAAGCTTGGTGAAAAATACACTTGTTTGCATGGATCTAAGTG